>JAGDQP010000251.1:118768-141410 GCA_022664845.1 Lepisma saccharinum
CACAGAGCATTGGTTAAGATAAAGACCATTAAGAGAAAAAAAAGTAACAATTCGTATTCTCGCCTTTATAAAAAATTTCACCAACACTAAGCTGTGATCATGTCGTCACCTGTTGCAATCACGGGAGTTCGAGCTGTAGAGCTAACCTTAGACAAGCGTTCATGCGCCGAGGATGGCTCAATGAAAATCAGCGTGCGATTTAACTGTCAAATCGAAAGTTAACAACTGCTTGGAACAGGTTGAGATTTTGTTATTGACAACCTCATATGATCAATCTTCAACGTGTGCTAGTTCTTGTACGATATATAACAAACACACTTCACGGGAACATCACGGAAACACACTTCTACGGTTGTCCAACGTTACTTAGACGAAAATTTCCCGCGAAATTTTGGTGCGATGGACACGAAACACGCACCATGAAATACAGAGTTGGTCTAAGTCCCGCGCAGCAAATTAGCAGTTTAAAACATATGGTTATCCACAAGGCATTGCGCGAGAAATCCAGGGTAGTCACATAATAGTCCTTAAGGTTCAAATACATAAGAAAATAATAATATAAAACGACCTTATTAACATTTACATAAATACAAAGGCTGGTCACGTGACACCTCACACATTAGAATGCATTACCAACTAATGGTATAGAAGTATAGACAATCGAACGTAGATTAAAAATTTGGTGTCTGCAAGTCGAGACAACATTCCTCGCTTGGTTACAAACTGGGATTTTCCCGATTTTAAACACAAAGAAAACTCAAGAAAAAGAAAAGATTTCCAAGAAATATATCAACACCATTACTAAAATATACGAAAGATCATTATAAAACTTTCGGGAAAAGCTTAAAATAGATTATTACAAGAAAAATGTTTATTACCAATGACAAAATAAATAAAGATATATTGTTCCAAACATTTCACCTTTAAATCGACTATACACTGAAGTAAATATGTTTTTTCAAGTAAAGCATTTCAGTATAAGATCTGTGGAAGATATTTATTCCCGCGACAATTTTATACCAAAACATCATGTAGCCCCTACATGCATTACTGCCTCCGCAATGTTACCTCGTATTGCAGAAATTTTCAAATAATTGTCCATATTTCGGGTTATACTTGCCGGATTTAATTTATCTTTTTTTTTAAGTAAAGCCTGAGTTTCAAGCTATATTTTATGTAAGAACATAAGTTTCTCTAAAACCAGCCGTTTCAAAGTAAAATATTAAGTAAGAAAATATTTTACGCTAAAATGAAATATTCTTAATGTTAACTGAAAAACTATTGAACCATTGACGATCACAATGCTGTATGAAGTGGTCTAGCCAAACAAATGACTGAAATCACAATCAGCACCTGTATAAAGAGTTGACCCATCACAAGGAGAAAATGAGGATTTCTTACGAGAGTAATAGAGAGACCAAGTCTCTCAGTCTTCACTCGTCCGCTTATTTAAAGAATACGATATCGGTGCTAGATTGTGATCGACTCAAACGAATAATACATTAAATGAATACCAATAAAAGTCTTGTGGCTTATTCTTTACGTTATTTAATTGACAACACCAAATGAAAAGGAAATATAACATGTTTTCCAAAGCTTAAAGAAGAAGAATAGAACACGAACAATATGAGGAGAATATTTCACGTTTTCTACTTATTTTACTGTGTGATTTACTACAATATTTATTCTTAGATATACTACATATGTTTGTCTTTTCGAGGTAGAGTAGGATCTTGTTGGAGACGAAATCCGATAATAGAGTATTATGGTTCAATTTCTTGCCTAGATACAAAATAATGTTGCTAAACATAACCGTATTAACTATTTGACTCTGATTATTTATTGGTTCTAATTTCATACAGCCTTATTTAAGATTGCAAGTGTGCTTCATTATCGTTCGTGTAAATTGGTTTATTATTAGATTTCTGTGTAGGTATTCTATAGCTAAGCAAGAAATGTAATCATATTACTCAATTTTTCGTGTTCTTCCTCTTCGACAGGGTAGACCAGCTATCTACATACTTGCCATTATATTGATTAGCAAAGGTTTGCAGGGGTCTCTGTAGAACAGAAAAGTAGAATACATAGCGTTGTGATTGTCAATCTGTGGAAATAAAGTGCATGAGAACAATGTTCACAAATATAGTGATTTCCTGCTAAATGATGAAGACTTTCGAGATCTATACAGACATATAATAGATGTGAACAAGAATCAACGAATTATAACACAGAACTCTAAATTTGTAATAAAAGAATTAAATTTAAAAAAGGAATAAATGAAAAGCTTAGAATTTTACATTACATACAATTTAATTACACCAAGACTGTACTACAATATCTTTATATCAATGAATTGCAAATAAACCATAATAAAAGATCCTTTGCAAATGTTAAGAGAAAGGCCAACGAAATTATGGTCATCAGTTTTTTAAAAGAAATAACACATATGAATATTTCGAGAACAGAGTTTTGTTGGCAGTAATGATAGAGATACGATGTAAACATCTTAAAACAGTTAAAATATATTCAAGTTAGAAATCATGAAATTTTGACTAAGAGCTAATTGAATATTGTTTGATGACAACTTTTCAGTTCCTGATGATATACAGACATTGCGAACCAGAAACATTAATTTGTAGAGAGTTTCTAATTATTAAGTAAATTTGAATGTATCATTTCGAATTTTATTCCTGTACTTGGTTTCAAGTTAAATACAAGAACACTGATTCAACCAGAAGCATATTACTCTAATCACAGAACAGATGAAAGATAAAATTATGATTATTAAGGAGTAGACTTTGATCCACTACATTTAACTTATAGGACTATCTATAAATCGTATATTGTCAAGGTGATGTTCACGATCCAACCAATAGAGCAAATTTTGTACGTCTGAATTTTGCTGGGAACTAATCATATATCGATGAAGAAACTCTCTTATAATAGATCTCACTTCTGATGATAAGTTGAAAAAATTCACAAGTAACCACTCCTTCTCGCCAGAAAGAAAAACCAATACATCACCTTCGTTCTCAATTACAAACTCTAATATCGATTTAACTACATACAACAAACCTTCTTCTACACAAAATCGAAACAGTTTACTAAGGATATTTGACATAGTTTCTAATTGGCCAAGCTTGTCATTCTCTAATTGTCTTCCTGGTACTACATGAAGCGATATTGCTGTATGAAAAAATAATCGCAAATATAATTGAAATGCTTCGTCAAAACCGTTAGAAAAACTATAGAGACCGCCTCCTTTACTCAAAAGTTCAAAATGATCACTTGTATATTTTTTCTCATATGAGAGATTGGCAAGATATTCATAAATTTCCATATGATTATAATCATACGCATAATGAACAGGTGTGCGTTCTTTCACATCAGAAATAAAAAGAACAATGTAGGGATCTCGTCGTCTACTTTTCATAAATTCGACCATATTTTCGATGATCTCTTTGTAGCCACTTTTAGCTGCGAGATGGAAAGGAGTTCTCCCATAATAGTCACCCAAACACAACACTGCACAGTTTCCACTATTAACAGTTTCATAATCTTCACATTTCAGTCCAATAATACCTACCAATTCTTCCGATTCTCCAGGATTCGATTGTATGCGATAGTAGATACGTTCCAAAACAACTTCCCGCGGACGCATAGAGGAAGCGTATTTCAAAATTTCGCTCACTAGTTCAGAGTGTCCATTAGCTGCTGCCGCATGCAGATCTTCTGAATATAACATCTTTACTTTCACAGTTTTGTCGGGCTCACACTTGAATAAAACTTTTACAATTTCTTTATGACCATTTACAGAAGCTGCTCGGAGTAAACGGATTTTCTGTCTAGTTTCTAATTCTATTTTAGTTCCATTGTTAATGAGCAGTAAGGTACCTTTCCAGTTGTTTGTTTCAACTGCGTACTTGAGAGGAGTTCTTCCAAAAGCATCTTTTAAATCTAAGGTTGATAGGCAAGAATTTAAAAGATTACTTAGAAACTCATTGCTTTTATGATAAGCAGCTAAATGAGCCGGTGTTCTTTCAAAGCAGTCAAGCAAACATATACCTTCAGTTTCATTTTCACCAATGTTCTTAAATTCAAGTGGTTTGTTTAAGACTGCAGCTCTATGAATTACATTTTCACTAACAAAGTAATCAAGAAATTTCATTATGGGGACAAAAAATTCGTAGGCGATTCTATCACCTATAAACGTCCTGACCAAACTTTTATCTTCATCATCTCCAATTTCCATGACTCTTCGTAGAAATTTGGCTACGAAATATTCGGCGAACGATGGATGAATAAACTCAAGATTTCCTGAAATGTTTTCTACTATTCCGATTCTGCATAAGGTTTCTTTATCATCTTCTTCCGTTAGTTGCTCAAACTGTGCGTAACGTTTACAAATACAATGAAGTAATATCTCGTGAGGGAAGAGTAAAAGAATGGCTTGATATGCGTGCTTGGAGTTCATTTTCTCTGCGAACGTTCGCATGACGCCTTCAAACAGAGGCTTATCCTTGTCGATATTACATTCTTGTAAAGCAATAGTATACTTCTGGTGAACAAAGCATTCATACAGACTACAGATGTCAACGGAAGTAATGTTACTAAAGTTGTCTACTACAAGGTGATCAGTTTCTTTTCTGTAGGTCTTCAAGTAAACAAAGGCAAACATATTCAGAAACAGTGGTATTTTCATTAAACCTTTTGAATTTGTTTCGCCTTGATACAGTTCATGTATTAATCTCTCTCCATGTTTTTCAACGTCTTGTTTAAGCACAGGATCAGAATCAAACTGTTCTGACCAGGTAGTTCTAAGATATTTTTCTTGTTCTTCTACATTCCAGTTGTCAAGTTGAAATGAAATTGTGCACAATGACTTCTCTAGGTCTTCCTTACAATGAAATCTCGTACTTATCCATAAACTGACTGTTGGTTGAGCTGAAATTTCTTTTATTATTGGAAGTAATGTTTTTCTGTCTTTTAGTGAAAGCTCATCAAACCCATCCATTAAAACAACTTCTTCTCTGTGTTCACAGTAGTACTCAAAAAATTCTTTTGAAACACCATCAATGAACTTCTGAATTTTACTAAAAAAATTTACGACATTTAGATTTTCGTTATATTCAATAATATTATCATGAATGTTTGTCATATCACCAAACCTCAAGTGCAAAACCCATGTGGTAGGTTTAGTATGTTTAATATAGTAATTCATGTATCTTAGAAAATATGTCTTTCCCATTCCAGCTTCAGCGGCAATTATGACAGGAAAGTTTCTGTTGGTTGCATTTGTGTCGTCTAAAAAGTTACAAATTGTGATGTCTTCAAATATTGTAATACCATCATTAGTAGTAGAAGTCTTGTCACAATCACTTGTATAATCGTCCTGATCATTACCATTAGGGTGTTTGTTTGCTTTTGAAAGGTGCTTTAATTCTTCTTGGGCGTCTTCACTATAATGAGCATCTAATATAATATCTTTATGATCTATTTCAGCTTCACCTTCATATTCATCTTCATCATCAATTTCACTTCCATATTCATATTCATCTTCATTATCTACTTCTTCTAGTTCCTCTCTTCCTGTTCCGCTTCCTTCGCCTCCACTCTCAACAACTTCTTTTCTATCTTCTTCACCATATTTCTTGCAATCAGTCACACCATGTTTCAGCAAACTATCACATAAGTGATCATCATATTGGAAATGAACATTTTGAGACGTAGGCTGTGAAATTGAAGAGTCTTGGCTCTTCAACACGTTACATGAATCGGTTTTGATTCTTGTGCATTGGTTTTTAAGAAGGTAGTTTTTAATCTCTACAGAAGGTGTGTTAGATTTCACAAATAAGAAATGGCAACGATATCTACAATGAATCCAATGAATTGTTCTGTTATCATATAACTTACACAGCTTCTCAAATTGTACTTTAGGACATGTGTCCAAAACATAAACTACCTTACCATTTTGCACTAAACTATCCAAAGACTTTTCAACTTCGCTGAACAGTAGCACCTTCTTCAAAAAACAATTCAGAAATGGATTGTTTTCAGTATCTCCACTTATCGCAATAATGTCTTCGTAACAAAGATATTCCAATTCAAGAACATCGAATCTTAACAGCCTCTGATTAATGTAGCAAGAGATTGGATTCTCTATTGTATCTATTGGCTTTCCGATTACAATTTGTTTCTTTTCTTTCATCAAATTGGTTAACATATTTTCATTTATAAGATGAAAATTAGATTCGTCAATGAGCTTCGATAAAGTCAAACTGACGCCTTGAAAGTTAACTTCTTTATTCCATAACTTCTGTTGCGAAGTTGCATCTAACATGTTTAAGTTCACTTCATCAGGTATTACTTCATGATATAATTCTTTCGCTATGTGTGAAAGAAGAGATATGTGTGATTCATGTGAAACAAATATTAGTCTCTTTTCATTTGTTTCTTCCACGGAATTAGACGGTTTGCTAGATTTTAGTTTGTTAGTTAGTATGTTTCTAATGGCTTCCACAATGTCTTTAAGGAATTTTGTGTCATTTTCATCGATGGAACTAGTATCACATTCAAGTAACAAAATTAATGATTGTTCAGATAACATCATTCTGAGAGCTAGCTTTTGGTGTTGTTCCGATAATGAATGTATGTTTGTACAACAGTAATTCGTGGAATGCTTCACTACGGTCTGATGTACCCTAATAAAATTTAACCAAGTATGTTGTGAACAAGATATATTTAAAACACAATTATATGAGTTCTTTAAGAACTCCTCAAGTGGCAAATAGGGAACAGTGAAAGTAAGTCCTTCAGGGTTCATGGTATGACTGTAAGTTTCGTTAAGCTCATTCAACTTACATTTTGAGTATTCAAAAAGTTGATTCTCAAAAATATTAAGAACTTCTTTTCCCAGCAACACTACGTCTTTCGATTTGACCCATTTTCTCACACGATTCAGTAATTCGTTTGTCGCCTGACTTGCTATGTCCTCTGTGTACCGTCGTGTAATTACAGTTTCAATTATGGGATCAAGTTCAGATTCTCTTGGTTGTTTAACGCAAAAGTAAAACACATTCAAGAAGTCTTTAATTTCACCAGATGAACTACTTTCTTGAAAGATAAATTCTATGTCACTATTATAAATTAACTGGTAGCAACACAATTCAATATTTTGATTCAAATATAAAGATTTCAGTGGAAAGTCTTCCTCCGAAATTTTCTCAAACAGCAAAGTAATTTTCTTCTCTTTATGCCGTATCGTTTTTGACTGATATTGTCCACCAGCAGTTTTAGAATCCTGGAATTCAAGATCCATAGTTGTGAACAAAATTAATCTCTTTACTTCCACGTCACGAAGCGTAGGGTTAGATTTAATTTCCTTATATGCATCAAAATAGTTCTTTAAATAAAAGCTTTTCCCCTGCTTGCCTGGGCTATTTCCCGTTTCATTTAACAAGTCTCTTGCACCAAGTTTAATCACATTGTCTTCTGTTTCCCTGTGTTTAACTTGCACGAACTGCTAAGTTTCTTCACCACGTTTTCCATAACAAAATACCACATCATCGAATTTGCCTACATTTTTCAATTCTGTCATGATTTTAAAATTTGGTTTATCTAACCCCCACAACAAAAGTAAACTTAGAAGTTTAATTTGATAGTCAGTTCCTTTTACACTGCGTTCAAAGCAATGATTTTTGTCCCATACTGGTGAAACACTTCCTTCCGAAGACATGACTGCGACGAACACTTTCCCTATCGCTAAACGTAATTTGAGATAATTGCTTATCTCAATTCTAGAATGTGAAGATGAATGTTTCGATTTGGCCTCACTGTATCTATGTCATCTGAAAAAAAAAGAAAACGGGGATTCTTAGGTACAAATTGTAAAAACCCTAATTATACTATTTTAAGAGAGATAAGTATTTATTAACATTAGTTATAGGTATTTATTAACATAGCTATTAACATAGATAAATATTAAGATAACAGTAGTAATAACAATAACAGTAGTAGTAGTTATCCATACCTTGCGTATTGTTATACATAAAAGTTTACGTTAGAATAGTCAATTAATCAAAAAATTCAATAAAAATCTTTTTAAAAATATTTCATGGTTGGCTTAGATTAAGCATGTAAATATGATAAAACCCAGCGATATTAATATTTAATATTGTATTTATTTCATTGTTTTCAACAATAAAATTACTATTTTAATTGGTTGGTCACACGGTCACTTCCGCTGAAATTAAATATACCTATACTCTATTCCAGGACCCAAGAAACACGTATGCAAAATTTGGTGGAAATCGAAGCACGCATATAAAATTTGTATAGAGCACAAACATACATACATTCACTTTCATTTGTGTAGATTATTTAAATGTTTTTACTCACTTTTAAATTTTTAAGTTGTAAATAGACTTTATTTGTTTCAAGGAAGCCAAACCAAAGAGAAATCCTTTAATTAAAATACATGGTCTGTCTAAAAGTGTCCGACCTTAGTTTGTTAAAGGGAATTAGTGAACGTTGGGTGGTAACACTGCACACAGTGGTGGGGGTAACCTTTAAGCTTATGCCTGTTGGGTGGCGTTATCCTCGCCTTCTTCAGCATCCGTTAGGCAACCACTGCATAATGTCGTGTAATTCTCCTTCATCGCAGTTCCTTTCAGATAAATGTCAGGACGTTTTGAACAACAATGCACAACAACAATTGGAGTGTGCCAGGGACCTCCAGTTAGCAAAGCAAAAACAATAAAAAAGATTCAACAATCTTTTGGCGACGACCCCAACGGAGAGTACACAATAAATAGAAGCGTGGTAGAATTAGTTCAAAGAAAACAGTGGAAGAATAAATCCACGCCAGAAAATCATTGTGTTCTTTGAATACTACAACATTCTCCATCAAGAATACGTACCAAAACGGCGAATAGCTACAAATCGTCTTGAAATTATCTGTCGTGTAAGTAATGCAGGTCGTCGCAAGAGATCAGACCTGTGAGCATAACAAAACTAGCAACTGCATCAGGAAAACGCCCTAGTCAATTCCTCGCACTTGAGGGAATACTTTCTGCCAACAAAATGGGATTCCTGTTGGCTGCCAAGCCGCATATCTCTTGTGACTTCTGTTTTTCCCCTAAATGGAAATCGACCCTCAAATACCCGCTTCAGCATCCGAGAAGACGTCATGCGCAACGCGATGGTGGCGTTAACAGCATTTCCTAAAGACACGTTCCAGGCCTGCTTCAAGCAACGGCAGGATCGTTAGGTTGTGTATGTAAAAGCTGAAGGATCCTAATTCGAAGCTGATTAAGAATTGAAATACAACAGCTATGTAGTTTTATTTTCCTATCCTATGGTCTAAATATTTTGCAGACAAGCCTTGTACCTTTTCATTGAGCAAAATCAAGAGTAGACCATCTCTATCCAAGCAAATAAATTATTAGGAAAATAGGCAAACAAATATGAAAAACAAAGGAAGAAAAAGAAATAACGAAGAAAACGAAAATTAGAAGTAAATGAAGAAAAATCAAGAATGAAATATAAAGCAACAAAAAGAACAAAAGAAAGAAAAGAAGAGGAAGAGAAAGAAAGAAAAAAAGAAGGGAGGCTCTGTAATGACTTTACTTCAAGTTTTCAAAATTTATTGAATGTAAATAGATGAAGGAGCTTGCGAAATTCATTGAAATTTTACTCAAATTTTAGGTTATAAAGATCACCACATATTGAGACTAAAGTCAGTCATGCTATGTATAGATTCGATTCTTTGTCAGAGATAGCTCTCAGATGGTAATGGTTGTGGTCTTACTTCAAGATAATACCTAGTCTGGCCATAAATACTGTCACAAAAGTTGCAGATCGGAACCGAGCGATTATACCGCATAGACTTTAGTGAATGCACTCCTGTCAGTAGTCTGTGTATTGTGCATTGTGTAATTCATGTTTCTTTGCCGGTCCGTGATATTGTAAGGATAGAGTGGGGTCAGGAACAGAACCGTGTAGCTGTGATGGCATTATACAAGTTTGGTCACAGGGCATCGAAGATCTTCCAACTTCTCCAACCTCTGAAAATCACACTGAGATTCGTCTATCGGACCATAGCAAGGTACTATGAGACTTCCTCTGTATAAGTGACCGCCAAAGACCAGGTCGACCGCGGAGCAGTAGAGCACCACAAGACATCCAGGCTGTCAGGCAGAGAATTTGTCAAAACCCTCTTCTGAAGCAAAAAATCATGTCCCGGGAAATGAACATTCCGCAAAGGACAATGTCAAGGATCTCAGAAGTGACCTTCAGTTAGGTGCTTTCCGCCGATCAACCGGACATTTCCTAACTCCTGCACTTAAAGCAAACAGGAAGGTGAGATGCAAGGCCCTGCTTCAGAGGTACGCGGATGGAAAACACAGATCAATGTGCTTTTCTGATGAGAAAATTTTCAACATTGAAGAACACCTCAACAAACAAAATGACAAAGTGTATGCTTACACATCCAGAGAAGCGTCTAAAGTTGTGAAAAAGGTTCCGCGGGGTCACCATCTGTCCTCGTTGATGGTTTAGTGGGGGGTGTCGTATGACGGGGTTACAAAGTTGCAATTCTGTGAACAAGGGATAAAAACAAATGCTCAAGTGTATCGTGAAAACATCTTGGAAGTAGCTGTTAAACCTTTAGGCAACACACTCTTTGCCAACAAGCCGCGGACCTTCCAGCAAGACTCTGCACCGGCCCATAAAGCTAAGGTGAATCAAACATGGCTGGAAACGAATGTGCCGGACTTCATTGCTGCCAGTGATTGGCACTCGGCCAGTCCAGATCTCAATCCGCTAGACTATGCCTTGTGGTCTCGATTAGAGGCCATGGCTTGTACCACCCCAATTTGGAGTCTCTCAAACGTGCCCTCATCAAAGCAGTGGACACTTTTCCAATGGACTGTGTGCATACAGTCATTGATGACTGGCCACGCCGTTTAAGGGCTTGTGTCAAAGTGGATGGTGGACATTTTGAGTAACTTCTGCACATTTTGTATCTGTGGTGTATGCACTTCTTGCCAGTAAATTAATTTCTCTGGATCTGCTGTCTTCTTTACATTATGACTGCCCCTTCCTGTGACAGTATTTATGGCAAGACTAGGTATTTCACCAATCCCTTAGTAATACAACGGAAAATAAGAGAAAACCTAATTTATTTCTTCATTGTCGATCGTTAATGTACGTATTGATTCACTAGAACGCAATTAGTGATTTCGCGGAAATAATACTTAGAAACCTGAATAAGAAGTCACTTAAAACTGTCTGTGGACGGACTATTCAGATGTAAGGACGGACTGTTCAGATGTAATTATGGATGCGAAAAATATTGATATATTTCATCATGAAATGCAATCTCTGTTACAAATTACTCCTCACATTATATTTATAATGTACTTCTAAATTTTGAATTTAAAGGATTATAATAATGCTTCTTATAAGTTTTTTCTACATTACAAGAAATACCATACACATCAAGATAATAAGTGTCTACAACTGGTCGTAAACACTAAAATAAGAATCTATAAGAGAACTAAATAATAATAAAAATAATAACCAAAATCAAACTGAAACTTAAAGAGGCAGTCCAGGATGAAGTCAACCTTATTCTAAAAACATACACAAACACATATAACAGAGTCAAAGCCATAAATACATAACCTATTCCAATTCTCACATACTCATTTGGGGTCATTAAATTGACAGATACTGATTTAGAAGACCTAAACAGAACTATTGGTACCAACATAACGAGACATCGAATGCATCATCTTAGGGCAGTAAAGAACGAATCACTCTACCACTCAACCTAGGAGACGTTTGGATTCTAGATATAAACAAAAACACCTCACTGAAATTGCTAATCTCAGAGACAATTTCCTAAACAAACAGACTAAAATGTAAGCTGGAAAACGGAAATAAGTAACACACCATTAAGACTGACAAATGAGAACTATATCACAGGAAACAATGGCAAAGAACAGCCGAAAATAGTAAACTGGGAAAAACTCCACGTTACACATGCTAACCAACTATACAAACAATGGGTCAACAAAGGCGTCTCAAATATATGGCATAAACGAACGCACATACATAGTGAAACAGCAAGGATCATGATGGCAATCCAAGACAGGATCATTCCAACAAAATACTATACGTTTCACATCCTTAAATAAGCAATTGAAGACAAATGCAAAAGGTTTAACACCAATAATGAAACCATAGAACACACAAGTGTAGGCTGTGTCACACTCGATAACATCGATCATAACAATAAGTATAACAACAGCAACAACATATGAAAATGGTTCATCAACAGATAGCAACAACAGCAACTTCAAACCATACAAAACACCCTATAACAAATACAGTCCCAGAACAATTTCGGAGAATTACCAATACAAATTATAATGGGATCACGAAATAAGAACAAACAAAACACTCAAAGCAAGCATACCAGACATCTGTCTGCTTGATGAATCAAGCGGAGTTTCTCATCATAGACATCGAAATTCCTCTAAGCCATAACCTACAAGAAACGTACGCTACAAATACTTAGTACTCTATTCCGAAATCAAACAAATGTGGAAACTTAAATCAGTAGGGATATGTTCTATAATTATATCGCCAATTGATATTGTCCTCAAATCAAAATAGATCAACTACAAGCCCTCAACGGAAAATATTGTGTCCTCAGCTCAAAGATCCATCCTACTGGATACATACCACATTGTCAGAAGATTCCTACAAATCGAAATGTAAACTCACTAATTAACGTGTATCGGCAGTGATGTTTAAGATCAACGACTGGATATAAATGAGAAACAAAGATCACTAATAATAATATTTGTTAATGTAAAGATGTTCCATGTGCATTGCGCAAGGGATTCCCTGACGAAAATAGGGAACTTCCAGACAATCTCCGTAGTAAGTAATGGGTTGAAACAAGTATGAATGAGACTTCTTTCCGTATCAGTACAGATGATATACGTAATCACCGCCATCTAATAGGACAATGACAGTCTCTTTCACTGATAAGTACACAAAACATTCATTTATGCATTTCTTACTTCTTTTGTTATGCAACAGTAAATCATTTTTTAAAAAATCGTCCCACAAAAGAAATCTACTTGAGATACTGACCTGGTGCAAAACGAATTATCGTTACCTCGGGGAAAGTTGTTCCATTCATGCTTATTTCGATCCATCTTTACTTCACAGATTTTCTAGCAATTACATTTTTCTTTGGAGAATGCCTTACACCCACATTGCTCAATTTTGGAATTTGCATTTTGCGATAAAGCTGATTTCAAACATTTAAGAGTACCATGAAGCCTAAGTTCTGTTGTTAATGGTATTGGAAATATCAAGCTCTAAAGTTCATTTTCCCACGCTTCCCTGCATATAGTGTCGAAACAAAGCATTTGTGCACCCTTGATGATCTATATTTCATTTTTCTTGTTTTCATATAACTTCTTCTTTTGCAACACCATGTCTAAGACAAAGTGTACCAAAAGCAAAGAAATGTTGTAAATTTGCCAAGAACAATAAATGTATATGTTCTTTTTATTTCTGCTTCATGCCAAATCTATTTGGATTTTGTTCCAGATAACAATGGAACCGGGTACCTGGGTGTAGGAATCGGGACCTAGATTCGAATTTTCTACACTGAAGCTGAGGACCGGGATCTGGTTGCTGAAACCAAGAATCCGGATCGTCGAATTGGATACCAAGATGTCAATCTTAGAACCGGGTACCTAGATCCGATCTTGAAACTGTATAGAAGTTTCAGATCCTGGTATCCTGGTATCCGAATACTTAGTTCCAAGTACCAGATTAGGTCATTCCATTCTACATGTGGATTCTTGGTTCGAAGTACCAGATCCGGATCCTCAATTTAAATTTCCACGATACGATTCCGGGTCCGAACCGAAATACAAGATTCGGTTACCCAGTTCCAATGCTATCAGGAACCGGATCCATTTGCTTATCTCTATTGTATACTAGTTCGTAATTAAATATTCTTAATGCAGCCCAGTGCTTTTTCCTCAGTCACACAAGGCAAATATCGAAATTGTACCTTGAATTTAGCCTCTGACCGACTTCTTCTTGCATCCTTCTCCTACCTTATACCAGCCTGAGTCCCAGATGTTTAAAACTAAAGCTATAAATAAAATTCAAATTCTTAATATGTATCATAAGTGCCTTTCTTCCGCAAGCATATGACGATAATATTTTTATCTCGCGATCCCATTATCCTTCCAAATTATAATTTGTATGGTAGTTATAAGGAAGTATGACAAACATATAAGAATTTTTGAAAATTTTTGAGATATCCGATTTTGAGAAAATCAAATTAAAAAATTTCGGGACAATTTAAGGAAAAAAACCTTCATGGTTTTTGCAATTCTATGAAGTGGCATGTCAAACGAAAGCTTATTCCAAGAGCTTTAAAATGAGCCCTCTATGAGCTTTATAGCACTAGCCATTGATGCGTAATAAGAAAGTTTGTAAATTAACAAAATACACAAAATTTGACTGTTGTGGTTTTTCAACGCTAATAGAACAAAAACCACTGCGTCAAAAAATCTGATATAAAACTTACGTTATTTCTCTAGATATTCTTCATTTTTTTTTCTAGAAAATGATTCTTTACTGTCTCCGCCTTCAACTGAAATAAGACAGTTAGTTGCATGCTAGAGTAAATTCTCATAACGAATTTATCTTATCAGACGGTCGTATTGTGTATTATCAGAGTCATTGCCTTCGATTTTGGTTATCAGAAAGAATAAGAAAAATATCTGATAACAATTATCTCTTGGTGTTTATACAACTTTTAGTTTAAACATATGCTTACATCCGCATATTTCATGTACGGTAGATAGTTTTATGAACAAAATGTTATGGTCGCGATGAGATCACCATTTGTCTCCTGTGATCGCGAATTTTTATACGGCGAGGTTTGAGAAAATGGTTAGGGTTCACAAATAAGATACCCAGTCATTGGTATGTGGATACATTTGTTGTCTGACCACATGGGATGAAAGAAGAAGAACCTATTTCTTAAACATTTAAATAGTATCCATGACCGAATTAAATTCACGATGGAATGGGAAAAACATGGGCAACTCCCGTTATTGGACATTTTTATTTATAAAATGCCAAGTGAAAAATTAGGTCATAAAGTTTACAGGAAGCCGACTCACACGGATCTGTATTTAAATGCAGAGTCTTACCATCACCAAGCACGAAACAGGCAGTTATGTATACATTAATGAATTGTGCACTGTGCATATTTGATCAAGGGAACAAAAAATATCACATATTTGACAAACATTACAGAATGATGGATACAGTATAAAAATATAAGGAGGACACTACATCAACAGCTTAAAGAGTGACAAAAGATGAGAGAGGAAAAGGAAGGTCAAGATAAATCTTATGCGATGTTTCCATTCGTAAAAGGCATTCATAATAAACTAAATAGGGAATTTAGAAATAAAATATATAATGTGTGTTTGTTCCAAATAGGAAAATAAAACAGTCCCTCAGAACCTCTGTGAATGTGGAGTGTGCTATATTGGTCAGACTGGTCGTACAGTGCAATGCAGGATGAAAGAACATATTAAAGCACTGAAGTTTGGTTATTCAGAAAATTCAACAGTTGCAGAACATTATATTGAAGAGAGACATAAAATATTGTTTGAAGAAAAGGCGAAGTCTACATCCTGAAAACGGAATATACGAGAGAATAGTTCTAGCATCAGTGGAAATAGAATTAAGTGGTAATACAATGAAAATGGATTTGTACTTAGTGATAGGTGAAAGGTACTTTTGAGAGACATATCAAAGTCAGACGGACGGGCATAGGAATTTGAACAAGTGAACAAGGAATCTTAAATTTAAATAAATAAAAATAATTTAAACGTATATTGTCATACTGTTAGAATTTTTATAACAACGTTAATATAATTTTAATTGTAATTTAACCCCAAACCTAACTTCCTGGCGATATGAGCAGCACGGCTTACGAAACTATGGTCGGGTTCACCTAAAAAGAGTTTTATGAGTAAAGCAATCAACCTCCTTTAAAATTAACACAGAACGATTGACAGCCGCCGTGACATGGCCGGTTCCGGTCAAGGTAGATGTCATTATTGTGTGTTAATTTTTCAATATTTTTCTCACACAAGGTTCTTGTAAAAAAAAAGGTAATAATATCTAGTCAACTAGCTTCACTTTTCATGGATTTGATTAAATAATTTCCCTCTAAATCAAATGTGTTATCACTCTTTACATGTATGAAATTTGCAGTATCTCAGGATCCACAGTCTGTATTGTCGGGTAAAAGGAAAGCTAAATCTTCTATAGCCTCAAATTACGATGTTGGTCTGACATGACTGAAGAAAGTTAGGCAGAACTTCAGTTACAATGACTGATCCGAGTAGAGCTCGACTCTTTTCCACCGGAAATAATTTTAATTATCTGCATTTTTGTACTATACAGCAAAGACTGTTCTCTGAGAGACAAAGTCTGTGACAGTAATTGAAGACTAGGTTCGTTCTTTTCACACAGAAAATTGTCTTTCATAATGAGCATGTTGGCAGTGCACAAGAATCCAACTATGCTTTGGAGCTAAGTAATTTTTATGTAAATTCTCCACATTCAAGTAGTAATCAGCTTAATTACGTTGTGGAATATAAACTGTGGACGAACTTATTTAATTGCCTTTAGTATTCAATAAGGTAAACTTTTAGGTAAACTATTAACCAAGAAGAAAGTAATAAGTAAAAGTATCCACACAAAAAAGATAATTATATTTCTCTATTGTAAACATCCAGAGATCAAGCCAGGTACAAGGGTGTAGCTGTTACTGGAGATAGAAATTGTTGACATCGTTAAAGGTAGGAAATAATAGCAAGCTGTACTTTGATTTAAAGGACTGGTATTATTCTGGAAGTCAGCAGTATTTTTTTTTGCATAATTGCCAAAGACAAAATCCATACGTGCACTATCGGATTGTTTTGCTATACGTATTGTACCATGCAAATCTACGGGACATGTCAAATGCGTGTAAATCATGCGTAATTAGTACACATTGAGTTTGGTATGATACGTACGAGTGCCATAAACTGTGATAATACATAACCATTCTTTATTTATTCGAAGCAGAGCATTTTACCCAGAAGTATTATCAGTTTCTTGTTTTATTCATTTGTTTGTTGTGAAAGCAACATTTCTGTTCAAATATAGGTCGCATTTGGTCACTTGTCTGTCGTTGCTGGTCATCATTAGAGTCGAATATTTATTTAAAACCCTACGGGGTAAAAGACATCTACTTTAATATATTGTAGTAAAGTCTCTTACATAACAGTTTAAGAGTTGTACGTGTTAAACTCTGTTAGTCACTCACAACATTGTAATTTTCGTACTCGAATTATTTGAGTACGTACAATATCGAATACTTTGCTGTACGACAAATATTTCTCATCAATTCAGTATCATACTAAAGACTCGTCCTTGAAATCCTATTTTTATAGGCCATAAACTGGCCACATGTTAGGTACATGCTGAAATGATGAAATATTTACATGAGTGTTGGGCTCAGTGTTGAGTGTGTTAAAATAACATGATACAGATGATAATATAAGCAGACTCCTCCAAGCATTTATTAAACGTCGAGAACAGAGTGACCGTCAATTGGTACATTTGTTAGGTCGTCCATAATTTGTCGTTACGTATTCTACTTTGAGTTAGGGATTGTTATACGGTATTGAAGGCAGTCTTATTTTATTTTTGCCATCATTGGCCTTCGGATAGTAGAGGCGCACTATGGTGCCAAATACCGAAAACGTGGCGAAAAGTCCCCAAAACAAAGTTGTAAGTAGGGAAGGTTTAAGTCCCTCAATAGTTAGGTTGGTACCTGCCGCCTTCAAAATGAGCGTTTACAACGGTCAGTGTAAGCAGCTGACTACTTTAAGCTGCTGTAACCTCTCGTGAATGGCGAGTCGCATATCGCCACATTGAAACGCTATCGGTATTTTATATTCGACCGCGCAGAGTATTTTTTACTGTTTACTAGTTTGGCATACATTCAAATGGAAAAAACTGTTGAAAGTAAGTATATTAATTGTTATTGTATAACTTAAACAATTAAAATACGCTTGTAAATTGTAAATTTTCAAATGTCGTGATGCAAAAGTCGAAAGTCCCACGATGTCCCACGATCAAATAACTTGTTCTTATGACCAAAATCATTGTTTAACATAGTACTACAAAGCCTGAAGCCCGTTCGTGCCCGTTTTGTATTGTTCATTTTTTATGCAATAATGTTTCTTTTTGGAGCCATTAAACATTTCCCTGGTTTTAGTTCTTCAAATAATTGTTTCTATTGTTAGTTTCGTTGATTTCTTACATCTGCCTCATAATTTTCCAACAAATAACATTAAATAAAGAATCTGTGACCTCAACAATATTATAGATGCCGATTTCCATTGATATATTAATATTTTCTATATTTAAGTCCTCCATATTGGATCCGCCATTTTGTTTTTTGAAAAAATAATGTCAAATTTGAATTCAGCGATCCCAAACCCATTATTATATGTAAGTTTTAAAACAAAACCGATTTGCATTTATTGAACACATTTTTCAATTTCATATCCGCCATTTTGGATCCGCCATTTTGTTTTTTGAAAAAAATAATGTCAAATTTCAATTCAGCGATCCCATAACCATTATTATATATACGTCTTCCAAAAAAAAACGATTTGCATTTATTGAACACATTTTTTAATTTCATATCCGCCATATTGGATCCGCCATTTTGTTTTTTTGACAAAACTAATGTCAAATTTGAATTCAACAACATCAAAAACACTATTGTAGTGAAGTTTCTGAAAAATAAATAATGTTTTCGACTTTTCGCCACGTTTTTGGCACTTGGCACCACTGTGCGGCGTTGTCAGAGTTCTGCGAGTTCCATTCTTATGTATTTCTAGAAGTAAAAAGGTACCCCTTAGGAACTGATTATTTATCGTTTATACATGTAATAGAGGCTGAACAAATACAGTGATATTAACAAAAATCAATCAATAAATAATTAATAATTATCTTTCCATACCAGCAGAGATCTATCTCATAAAATATATTTGTATTTATGTGTTATTTTTATCAGACAGTTTATGACTCGTCGTAGCATTTTTATTGAAGGTTGCAGCACAAAACCTTGTAAATTATTAAATTTCTGTGCTTATGTGTGTTGGAGAGCATGATCTTAAGAACTTGTAACGTTATAAAACATAAAAAATAACAAGTTGATATCGCCTATGTTTGCTCAATATATTTAATTTTGTTATGGATATATGTTTTTTGATAAGCATCCATAATATTTTATAGTTTGTACATGTTTCAATGAGATGTATTGGCCACCATTCATTCGTATTGGTTTAAATAATAAATCTGAATAAGTTTTGTAATACATGCGCTTTTCATGTTTAAATTATTCAGCTCTCAATTTGTGAAACAACTACTTACGCAAATAAAATATTAGCTCATTGATATGTTACTGCCATTGTCTTGTGTTCAACTGGTTATTACGAATAACTAATATAAAAAATCAAGTATAATAGTAGTTGTAACACTTGTGATATTATGTGTATTAATAATTAATCTCTTTTCAGCCTCGATATACGAAAATATCATTCTGTTTCAAGTTATAGAGCCGGTGGGAATATTCATTTACAATCACAGTCTTAAAAGATGTTCACCAAACCAATCGCGAGTAATCGGTCGTGGAAAAGTATTTCGTCTCCATTATCGATACTTACGCCGGTATATTGCTTTCCATTCTTATCTTGTATACAGGATATTTCAATTTGTTGGAAACATACTTCGTCCGCCCCCTCATTTCTGCAGGGGTCGCCTTTCACAGAATTTCTAACTTGAACTGAACAGTACTCGGAGTAACCCTTTCGGCGTGAAGGAAAACTCTTTTCATAGGGTTTGCTTGACGTCTGGCGCACTAACTGGGCGAAACTCCATTATACACTGTCAAAACCATCCCACGATATTCCTGAATTGAAAATTTTAAAAAAAAAACATACGCCATCGAGGGTGAACAAAAGCTTCGTTTCGCGTTATAGGCTGGCGCAAGCGTGGCAAAATGAATTTTAGAGCTTAATATTTTCAATATCATTAACAATAAAAACGAGACAGAATTTCACCCTAAAAAACTTCTAAAGTGCTCTACCCAGAGATTCTTATTACAAAAGTATGCATTAGGTGCTCAAGGGATTCCCCAAAGGAAGTAGGGGATTCCCAGAACTCTCTGAAATAAGGTGGGTCGAAATAAGTATGAACTGCACTACCTTTCAGCAAGTAACTGCAATTCGTTTGCGGTAAGTCGATATCTCAAACAGATTTCCTTGGCGAAATGAATTTTTAAAGTGCGTCGTTTCATAACGAATAGAAGATAATTACATACATTTCAACGAACGTTCGTCGTACTTTCTATCTGTTAAAGGGACTGTCATTGCCCGGTTTGATGTCAGCGACTACGTTTATTATCTGAACTCATACTAAAAGCCGTTTTACCCGTGCTTATTTTGACCCACACTTACTACAGAGAATGAAGGGATGGTTTTCATTTTTTCCTTATTTTCGTATCAGGGATCTCGTGAGATGTATTTGTCGGTGTTGTTTTCTAACAACCTATATTATATTTATATATACAGAGTGTAGCATAGAAACGGGCTTTTTAGAATGGAACGAAACGGATACCGCGTTTAATTGAAAAACAAAATACAAACACATTCATTACATTCTTAGACATTGTCATTTGTAAAATATACACAGTCACACATTCATGTTTGAAAATTACCTTTTGTAGGTGACCACAATTTCGTTCTTGACAATCTGCGATTGAAATCGTCCATCGCACGTTCCAAAGTCTGAATAGGAACGTTTCGGATTTCAATACGGATATTTTTCAGTTCTTTGTGGACTGCATCAACACATAGAGATTAGAGAGTCACAGTGCACTATGCGGACACCTGAATGGGAATAATCGGTCCTTTCTTTTCGAGGATGAGCATGAACGAGCAAACACGGTCATATCTCAGCGGTATGCCGATATGCTCAACACATTTTCCGTATCTGATCTTGTTCATTTCACTTCAAATTAGCCATTTCGGTTCCAGAAAGATGGCGCTACTCAGTGTAGCCAATTCGGTCTCACTGTGGTCAAGTTTGAATGGAAACGCTGCGTCGACTTTTTGGAATCACTTCAAGGAATAGTGACATTTCTTGTCCTTCCAAGTTGCCATGTAGTTTGTTATTACTTCCTGTGGGAGGTTTCAAGGTGAATGCAAGAATTACACACTTTATTGTGAAGCTGGAAAACTACATCTCTACATTGAAACCAGAACCATTTACATTCAGATGTAGGAATGTGACATAGGCGTTCCCGGCGATTTGTCCGAGTGTTAACATTGAAATGCTGATCACGTACATTGTGTCATTTTCCAAATATGAATGTCACTGTGCATATTTTGCAAATGACAATGTCTAAGGGTGCATTGGAGACGTTTGTAAAGAGTTATAGAACCGCGATGTCCGTCTGTCGGTCAGAAACTTTCAACTTAGAAACTATTAGACCTAGAAATGTGGTTGAGGTGTCGTTGGAAAGGTCTCGCCGTAGGGTTTCCAACAGGGCATTAAACATCCAAATATATTCTCGCTGCTGAGGTGCAAGAGTAGATGTATATACAATTCCGAAATGTTGAAGTAGTCAGCAAGGATCCGCCGAGTTCCCAACTCCTTCGACTCATTTCACGCCCTTTTATTTCTATTTTTGGATTTATCTGCAAGGCAATGTATCGTGAAAAATTAACGAGCTGCACCACATCCAGCATACCTACGCCGCTGTTGAACCCAGTGTGTTTCGCAGGGTCCATATACTTAGTTTGTATGTCCGCCCAAACGTATACCATATTGCGCACATATTGTAGAACATAAAATCCCAACATTGAGGATCCCTATCTCCTAAACGAATAACGGTATATAAAAACTGACTTCATATTTAGATTTCTTGAAACAAGCCAGTCTAAATCGATGTTTTACATGACCAACTTTCCATTACAAATTGTCGAGTAAATTCTCGAAACCACCTCGAGAGAGAACATCGACATGAGGAGTGAAAGGTGTGTGATTGGGAAGTGGATCGACTGGGTAGCGCAGTGGTTAGCGCATTGGGACGATTATCCAAAGGTCCCGAGTTCGATCCCCGGTCCAGTCGCATACTTTCCGCGCTTTAATATTACAAAAAACTATTTTAATCAGGAACCACACACTCAAAATTTCTATAAATCTTAAATACAGATAGGGCGATGGAATTACTTACATTGAATTAGATGAAAATATTCTAAAATAAGACTCAAAAATACAGCTCAATAATAAAAATATCAATGCCACTACTAAATTTAGAATTGCATGAACTACGCAATAATCTTATGACTAGGAGACAATGTAAATATGATTTTTTTACTAACAATAAGTACAGTTGTAATCAGTTTCAAGCAAAAATAAATCTATCTATCTACCTACCTACCTACCTACC
>JAGDQP010000251.1:141810-183971 GCA_022664845.1 Lepisma saccharinum
TGCTGTACAAATCTGTATGTGTGCATTTATTTCTATCTGATTTTGTTTACGCGTTTCTTGGATCTTCACCATATTATTGGCATCTTTTAGTTTACCGGAAGTGACAAATTAATTAGAAGAAATAGTAATTTTATTGATGATTAAAATAAAATAAATACATTGTTTTCATGTTTAATCTGAAACAACAATAAAATCAAGTAAAGGCTTTATTCAAATTTCGATTGATTAATTTAAACATGAAATAATAATTTATTTTATGTATAAGTTTGAAGAAAGTGTAATACGTAAACTATGGGTAACTACTACTACAAAAATAGTAGTAGAAATAATTGTTGTTGTAGTAGTTCTAATTGTAGAGGTAGAAGTAGTAGTAATAGTTTTTTGTTGTAGTACTAGTTGTAAATTGTTAGTGTTGTTAACATATTTTATTTATCCCACACTAACGGAAGTATACTTCTTCTACTACAGATATACATTATTTTATCTATTGTTTATGGATTTTCTGTTATTGTTTTAAACAGTTTCCTTTTTATATTATATAGTCATCATTCTATGGGCTATAAAGCAGGTCACTTTTGTGTTGCAGCAGTCAGTGTATGCCAAATGCCGAGTTTCGTGGCTCACGGGAAGCGTGGTGACCTTGTAATCATGTGTCTCTGCAGGTAAGTTGGTCACCCGTCTTCGTAACTAGGGTTTTACCTAGGGAATGCCTTAGTAATTCCTTGAAATAAGGTACAAGCCCCTAGTTTCTCTATTTGTTCTTCCATGAATTGTTTGAACGCCGTAACGTGACGGCCTTTACTCTTAACTTGTTGAACAGATTATAAAGTTTTGAGTTTCAACCAATTTAGCAATTTCAATTATGTTATTTTATGATATTAGAGGAAACCTCAACGTAAACCTATCGTAGAATATTACGCAAAACGTTGCAAATGTTTTCTCTGATGCAAGAGTTATATTCCAAATTCAAATTAAAGTGAAGTTCAATGAACTAACCAGAACGTTAGTCTCAGGAAAGCCATTTGAAATGGCTTTCCTTTTATTCAATTCTGTTTGCTTTGCATTTACCAATCGAATACCACAGGAAAAGAACGTGTAAGTCCATTTTGTTTTACCAAATTGAGATACGAATGCCATCAGATTCCTCCACGAAAGGAATTTTTAACAAATTATCACGCAAGTAGAGAATATGCATAATCCGTCTATTAGAAGGAAATCTTTCCTTGATGTGCACGTATAATCAATGCTGATTATGCTATTTCAAAATGATCTCCTGTAAAATCAAGAAAACTGTCAGAGCACATTCTTGTCCTACCGTCTTCAATTGCTTTTGCGAATTGAAGCTGGATCATTGAATTTTATAAAAGCGGGTAGACAACACAATTGATCCGAAGATATTTTCTTTTTTTGGAATTTACTGAAAGCATTAGGGGTTCTTTATAACTTTTTTTCCAGGTTTGACTCATAAATTAATTGCTAATGGTTTAAAATATTTATTACTTAAACATGTAATCTCATGTTACTGTTGCAGTAACTTACAAATACTTAAATATTGTTCAGTCAAAGTTTTAATAGATACATTCTATTGATAGTAATTTAATAGATATTATTACATATTACATAGGATTCTACTATTGGTTTTGTGCAACAGTTAAATTATACATTCAAATTATTCTTTTCCTTAAATATAATATTCATTACTGCTTTTGATGACCGGCTGATTCAAACACTAGAACAAATACAAAGGAGAAACAAACTGCAACCAATCGCAAATTGTATTAATTCATTTATCGTTTGTACTATCAAGAGAAATGTTACATAATTTATATTTATAAAACACATATCATGTTACAATTCTTTGTTCTCTTTTACGTTTTCATTTACGTTATACAATAAAGCTTATATTTGTGTTTGAGTATTCAATTCACATCTGATGTAGTGAACAAAATTGTGTGAACAAATTATGTCTACATATAATATGCATCTTAAAGGAAAAATTGTTTAGAATATCAAATTATAGCGAATGATATATATACAATAAACATTTAAATCGTTACTTTTAGAAAGTCAGTTACTACAAACTTTTACCATTGTTCTTTGTTGTACACGTGCTAATAAATTATATTTTTGAAGCGTTCAGCGAAATAAGAGTCTATGCTATGTCTGGTAGGTTGTAAGAGAATCAAATTTAAGAATAGCAAAGTACCACTAGCAATATGGTATATGAATATTTCAAAAACATTGATTTGCGGCGACTCTAGTTGATTTCTTTTAAAATTCATGAGGTCCGTTTGTAGAAGATTAACGAATATATATATACTAAGTTTAATTGTAACATCGGTCAAAATATAACATGCATCCTCCATCCGGCCGGACGCTACATTTATCTACCAGTTTGTTGCATATAATAAGGCTAACTATGAACCAAAGAAATACATTTCATAACTGTTTGTGTATTCTTTTTAATAATGAAAATTGCGTAAAGGTGCCAGAATATTCTATGTGATACAAATAGAAACAATTAAAATTCAATTATCTGTTGTCATTAACAAACCAAAAGTGAAATAGTAATATGTTTATTACATTGAATGATATTGCATCTCGAATTCTCTTGGTGAGAAATTTTATCTTTTCCTAACAAATAAATCAATTTTCTATTGTACATTTGAAGAAACCTAAGCAAATTCTGTACTTGGTTTTTGAAAATGAATTGAAATAAGTCGAAAACGCTCTTAATGCTTCGTGTAATAATACAAAGATGAGTATCCTATAGTTTTTTGGAACGAGATAAAATTACCTGTAGTTTCTTCTAAGTCAAACTGATCAGTGTTCTGAATTAAGATTTTGAAATTTGAACTGTTGAGGACTTTGAGGAGTGCACTGAAAATATGAGAATGCTGGATATGAAGAAACGTTTTGATTCATTGAATCTTAATTACCATTAAAAGAAACAAAGTAATCGGATTGATCGTCATCCTTACCCTGTTGCGACACTGTGGTGTAAATTTCTCTATATTTGAATATTTCGTTGTCTACATTTTAACATACTTTCACTGGAAATTTACATATGAGTTTTAATAAGGTTCTCTCCTCTACGAAAGGTAGTAGACTGTTCTAAAGCTGTCTATACATACAGAACCTTCACAAAAGTTGATCATAGTTTCTCATGATCTGTTACTGACGAAATAGTTAAATATTTCTTACATTTTCATAAAGTTTGTTCAAATTGAATTGAATTGAATTTATTTTATGGCTTTTAGGCTACTATGGCTCAGCCGTATGGATGATGATGGGATGAACTGATGGAATGAGGAACGTAGGAGGAAACGGGAGCACCCCGAGAAAACCCACATGGCATGTGCAGGGATCAATCCGGCGACCCCTATCACCAAACATTTGTTCCAAAAATATAATTGTCAGTGAAATATAAGTGTTTTAATTGAGAAAATTAGTAATGGAAACTTGTTTGCAAATTGCTTCTAAACTTGAATAAGACATCAAAATAAAATGAATACACATTATTTCAGATAAATATAGTCTACAATGAGAAGTAACAACAATTTGATTTCTTTGTGAATGGACCTATAAGAGGCCTAATACAGATTTCGAATTTCAGTCAATCAATTCTAAATGGCGTACTCTACAGTGAATATAGTTTCTAATAGTGATCAATGTTAATAGTGAGAAATGGAGAATACAAATGCTAATAACAATTTAATGTTGGAAGCGGAAACCTTATACTTAATATTTCTTTCCATCCGATCTAACGAACGTATTGCGCACTATTATTTGCTACACATACATTTCAAATCTAACTATATTCTCTACATTCTATTAACTGAAGGATAATAAAAAACAAGCGTACATATTGATTATTCTCTTTCAGTGTTTTCTCATTAAAGACTGAAGCAAGCCTGGGTTCAATTGAGAAGGAAAGAGACTTGATTCAAAGTGATTAAGCCCATCATCTCAATTAGTCAATTACTTTATACGCATAATGCAGAAGTTCGATGAAAAGTTAGTTCGTTTCTCATAAAATTCGTGATTTTGTGCCTGTAGAGAGGAAACGTCTCAGCTAAAACTTCATTTTGTCCGTTCATAACGTTTCGTTGCGTCTAACCACACTCGCATACGTTCGCTGGTTTCAGCCATTTCATAAATATCTTTTGTCACATGAGCTCCTTGGCTTACAAGAAAAGCAAAATATTCTAAATGACCTACCTTAACAGCGTAGTACAGAGGTGTTCTGTTAAATATATCTACTGAGTTTAAGTCAGGTGAAAAATCATCCAAGAAAATCTGAGCCATTACAAAATTCTTATGATAGATAGCCAAATGTAAAGGTGTTCTTTGTAAGCAGTCACGCGGAAATTCTTTTGTGTTCTGAATTGACCCTTTGTTTGTTCCGAGTATTGCAGCCTTGTGAATGGGCTTTTCAGCAATTTTGATATCCAAAAATTTCATGATTTGAAAGTAATTTTCAGCAATTAAAACATTGTTTATAAAATCTTTTATAAAATGCTTTTCGTTTTTATTGCCAGTTTTTAACATACGTTCAACAAATAAAGCAAAGAAGTATTCAGCAAAAGACAGATGGATAAATTCAAAATGTTTTCTACTTTTGAATACAAGTCCTATTCTACATAACAGATCTTGGTTCTCTTCCGTTTGTTCTTTATAACCTAAGAAACGTATACACATACGTTGCAATTTGTGATCTCTTGGGAAAAGTATTCGAATGGAGAGATACATATGTTTCTTGTTTGCTTCCTCTACGACTAACTTTAAAAAAGTTTCATAATTAGGATTATCCTCGCTCATGTTAGTTTTCTCCTGACACAGGATTGAATATTTCTCATTAATATAAAACTCATACAGACTACAAATGTCAAAGAGCAAAGAAAGGTCAAATTGTCTTCCTTTAAATTTGTCTATACTGCTGTTGAAAACAACGGAAAACATGTTCAACATAAGAGGTATTTTAAGTAACTGCTGAAAATTTAGTGCTTCGTATCTTCGTAATTTTACAGTCAAGGAAGCAAGGAGCTTCGCCGCTCTCTGTTGAGTACTATTCGCTCCACCCTTCATTTTACTCAAATATGTAATTTGTTCTTCTTCAGTAAAGTAGTCAATGGAGACCGAAATTGTCCCCAAAGTTCTTTCTATCTCATTCGTATAACATGGTCTTGTGCTAATCCATAACATAACCGATGGTTGATCAGCAAGCTGCTTTATTATAAGTAATACTGTTTTCCTATCATTTGCACATATTTCGTCAAACGCATCTACTAATATGACTATCTTTCTGTGCTCAAAAAAGTTTTGAAGAAGAATCTTCGAAAACCTGTCATTAGTATTTTCAAATTGGCTTAGAAATTCTACGATGTTCTTATGCTTACAAAAATTACGTAGAATATCAGGTCGTTTGGTCAGATTGTTAAGGTTTAAAGCCAGAATCCAAGAGTCAGGGTTCAACTGTTTTATTTGGTAACTCAAGTACCTTACAAGACTTGATTTGCCCATTCCTGCTTCTGCAGAGATTACAATAGGAAATAATCCACGCGTTGAGCCTGTTATGTTCAAAACATCACACAACATTAGATTGTTGCACTTAAGTGACTTAAACGTCTCAGGGGTAGGTGTGTTCGGGTACATTTGAGCAGATGGTCTACCATGAAATAAGACATGCATTAAATTATTGTGTGTTGTTTCCAACTTTATCTTTGTCTCCATGAACGGTATGATTGCATCATCCATTAATTTCTCTACCTGTTTAAGGAGCGCATTAGCTATTTTAGCCAAATTTGGTTCTAAATTATCTTCTCGTTTCTCCGTTTTATCCTTTGTATTTTTCTTGAAAGAATTTTCTTCCTCTTTCCCTTCTTTATACCGTTTGCTAGAAGGACCAGCAATGTTGATCTTATCCTCCTCAGCCATCATATAAATTTGTGTGCATTGGTGTTTGTCAATGTACTCCGAAATCGTCTCTACATGCGTATGAAATTTGACCAACGAAATGCAATCCTTTCTGCAGTTAATCCACAATACATTTTTGTCAATAAATAATTTGCAGAGTTTTTCAAATTGCTTTCTTGGGTCCTGATCCAGGCAAAAGAGATATTTTTCGCCTTTCTTTAAACAACTTACGTCTTTTTCAACATCACTGCACCAAACTAAAGTCTTTTCGCCATTCTGAGTAAGATTGTAGATGTATTCAATATTTCCTGAAGCAGCGATTATACCCTGTCTCCACGTTAGGACGAGTTCCTCTTTTAAGACATCAAATTTTATAAGTCTCTGGTTAATGTAACAAGGCTCTGTTTTCTCGATTGGTTCTATCTTTTCTCCAATCACGATACTCTCTTTTTGCTTCGTCAGTCGTAATAAAATACCTTCATCTATCACATGTAGATTTTCTTTGTCTATGAGTCTTGAAAGAGGTAAAGTAACACCCTGAAAGTCAACATCATTCTTTAAAATCATTTTCTGAGTTGCTGGTTCCAGCAAACTTAGATTAATTTCTTCAGCTTTCATTTCTTGATACATCTCTTGAAAAATTTCTCCAAGTACCGATGTAAACTTTTGAGATGAAACTATTAAAACTTTCTTCACAGTTTCATCATGAACAGTATTACTTTTTGATGGCTTTTCTGTTTTGATATTCTGCATAATGTTTCGAAGAAATGTCCTTTCTTCTTTAGTTAACTTTTCACCATCACAGGAAATCATAAACAGAAATGATTTGTTGGATGACATGATTCGAAGTACATGTTTACTTCTCTCCTCATTCAATAATGATAAACCAAAAATACACAAATTCATTTTACATTCACAAACTAATTTTTGTGTCCTAATGGATGTGAACCATATATCGCGGGAACATGAAATATTCATCACGCCACTTCTTCCGTTTCTCAAAAATGTTTCCAGTCGTTTTGAAGATGTCGCAAATGCTATTTTGTCTGGATTAATAGCATGGCAGTAATTATCTGTAAGCTCTGCCAAACAACGTCTTGAGAAGTCATAAAGTTTCGTCTGAAATATGTCTATCACTTGCTGTTTCTTAAACGTAACTTCACTTGATTTTACCCAATCCCTTAAACGTTTCAAGAGTTCATTTGTACCTTGTGTGCTTACCTCTTCTGCATACTGCCTTGATATTTCACCTGCAATTATATTATGAAGTTCAGATTCCTTCGGTTGCTCAACACAAAAATAAAACACTTCTAGAAACTCCTTAATGTCAGTAGATTCACTGTTGTCAAATACAATGTCCAGGTCGCTATTGTACACCAGCTTATAACATTTAAATTCCCATCCTGCCCTGTGGTTCACAAACAAAGACATTAATGGAAAATCCTTTTCGCTTACTCTTTTAAAACTGAGAGTGATGTCCCTGTTATTAACTCGAGTAGGTTTCATTGACGGGTTTTGGGAAAATTTTGTCAAATCAGTAAATTCTAGACCCATTGTTGTGAACAAAATGAATCTTCTCAGTTCAGCGTTGTGAAATTTCTGATTACCTTTCACTTTTACGAAAGAATCCAAATAACTTCCTAAATAAAAACTTTTCCCTTGCTTGTTCTGGGATTTAAGTTCTGGTTTCTTTATTAAATCCATGGGGGTAATTACGTCACTACTACATTTTGTGTCTCTATGTTTGACCTGCATGAATGTAAATATTTCGGTTTTTTGTTCGGTATAACTAAACACTACATCATCAAATTTTCCCGTGTTTTTCACTTCGGTGAGAGCATAGAAATTTTCTTTTTCCAAACCCCATAACAAACACGAGCAAATAATATCTATTTGGTAATCAGTTCCTGTTAAGTTACGTTTAAAGAATAGATTCTTGTCCCCTTTGGAGAATCTATTCTGAACATCAGCCATGATGATTGTCGAAAGATTCTGGAACACAAGCGAAACTACTGTTGTGAGGAATTTAACTGCTCTTGAGCCACTAACAAACTATCATCTTTTTATCCAATATTGTGAGATGTCTTCATAACAGGAAATAATTGACCTGCAAAACAAGAATAGAACATGGTCGTAAAATACAATAAAATACATAATCAATGTCATGCAAAGAAATTATTAAATAATATATTATTGTCCCGAAACAAGTATCTTTCTCTGTTGTGAGTCTAACGCTTTCATGCTACGAATCTAATAACAAATACATTTTTACACAAAACGTATACCCTCCCAGCCTTCCAGAAGGGTATAACATAGATAGATTGTGTAAATTGTCCAATCTATCCCTGGAAATGTGATAGATTCAGGATCGTGTTAAATATTTAGAAATGATAATAAGAATGTAAAGAATCAATTACATAATGTTCCTAGACCAAACGAAAATTACTCAAAACGCAAGGGATTTGATATATTAGAACCATATTTTACAATAAAACAAATTAATTGTTTTTGGACCAGAAAACGAAGACCGAAAATCTGAACAAAACAGCGCTTAATCTACGATCGGTGTCACGTAAACGTTTGTGTCAAGAACAAAACGAAAATACATTTACCAAATATTACAATTGGATCAAAAAATTTCAGTCCAGGCTGGAATATTTTATTGCGTCGTTGAAATCATGAATTATCGACAGCCACTTGAGTCTCACTAAAAGTGTTGTGTCCTATCTTTCGATGAATTGAATGTTGATGCAAAAGTTTCATACGATGAGGAAAATGATTGCGTCATGGGACTGCTTAAGAATGCTCAGGTGTGATAATATAACATTTACTGATAAGAATTATTCAAAAGTGTTTCAAAATTACGTATAGCTGCAACCAGGTCGGATTAAAGACTAAATTATTAGAACGCAGGTATCAGGACGTCGTACACAGGGATTCCTAACAGAAAATTTCCATACATTCTTGACCAATATCTTATTTTAATTGATAAGGTTCAGTCTTTAGAATTTTTTTTGAAAATATTTAATTGCTTTACTATCGGTATTAACACATTCATTTTAAAATATTTTTCCTTGTATTTTGGAAGTATTGAAATAGTTCTTTATAGTGGATATTGGGGACAGCCTAGACAGCAATAATCTCACATCATTAGCGGACTCCACAGCCCGAGATTCCTTAAATCGACTTTAATTATGTTTAATTTAATTTTGCAGGAAATTGTTAAAATAACTGCTAACAAAAGAAATGTTTGTGTTCAAACGTGATTTTTTTTTACAAAACTCCGTATATTTATTTGTCCCCCGATGCTGATAATGCCTGTAAAGAGGTTCGACCGGGTAAGGCTTCATGTTTGTCCTCTACAAGGCGTTAAAGTTTGGAGCAAGGGTTATACAGCCGCTGCAATGGCTCCCGTTATTTCCGTTTGAACAGGATTTTTTTTTAATAAGACTTCCTATATGTATTCGTACCCCGATGCTAGTAATGCTTGCAAAGCAATTTGGCCATGTAAGGCAGAGTTAGGCCACTACAGGTCATTAAAATTTTGAGCAAGTGGAAGACAGCCCAGGCAGTCGCTGCAATGCCTCCCGTAGTTTCGGTTTGAACAGTTATTTATTACTCCAAATATCTACATGAACATACCTAACATTGCTTACAAAGATTAAAAATACACAATAGTGTGTAACAAATAGTTTGGGAAATATAGGCAAGTATTTGTCTTCACAAATATAAGTGAGGCTTTTCTAAAAAGGAGTAAAACAGAAGAAAGAATCACAATGCATATAATGAGAAAAAGCACATCAGGGCAGCCTTCAAAAGCACACTTCAAAAATGATATGAATCTCACAAAAAATCTTAATTTCGGGGGTGCGGTCCAGACCCCAAGTTTGCTCTGTGTGCCTATTTTGATTCTCCCCTCTGTTTTACTCACTTTGTAGAAAACTCTCATTTGCAATTTTGAAGAGAAGTACTGTCCTATATCTGACAAACTATTTGTTACACGCTGGAGTGGCTTTGCAGTCTTTGTCAGCACTGTCAGGTATGTCCATGTATATAGTGTGAGTAACAAATGTGTGTTTAAATCGAAACTGCGGGAGCCGTTGCAGCGACTGCCCGGGCTGGCTTTTACTTGCTCTAATCTTCCACTTGCTCCAAACTTTAACAGCGTGTAGTGGACAAACACGGCCTTCCACGGTCGAATTACTTTGCTGGCATTATCAGCATCGGGATATCAATAGAAATACGAAATTTTATTTTAAAAAATCCTATTCAAACCGAAACCACGGGAGTCATTGCAGCGGCTGTTTCCTCCTTGCTCCAAATTTTAACGCCCTGTAGCGGACAAACGAAACCTTACCCTGTCGAACTACTTTACACACGTTATCAGCATCGAGGTACAAATACATATACGAAGTGTTATAAAATAAATTAGCTCGAACCGAAATACTTCCCTTGTAAGTACTGCCTAATCACGTGAAAAAAAACTATTTAACGAACTGTCTTTTGTTAACCTTATTTCCTGTCAACTGTAAGTTTGTTGCTTTTCTGTAATTCTATTGTATGACTACTGAGTACCATGGTAATTCCAATATCAAAGATACGTAGAATTACTACATTACTAAGATTTAAAACGACAACTACTTCAACGTACAGACGTTGCTATTATGTAATTATCATTTTATTTATGTAATTGTTTTCTACATAATGCATAACAAACAGTGGACAAGAATCCACCTGCTTAAGCAAACAGGTAATTTGTATGTTTCTGATTATACAATTGCTTATGTAAACATGTAAATGTAATAATGATTACGGCTCTATAACTCTTTCCCGGACAGAGTCGATGAAATGACACCAAAGGCATTTCACGGACCATCATTTTTTTTCATTAACTCTGCTGACCCGTAGACACTTCCCCTCTTGTGTTTTCGACACCAACGAGAAGAACGAAGCAACGAGGTACATGTAGTACTAAGTGAGAGCAGTCAGAGACCAGAATTCGTATCAAATACTTCGTATAGACTTTTACTTTCGTATAGTGAACAGACTGACGCCATAGTTAGCAGCCATCCAACATCATCGAGTTTGTCTAGTGAGTTAAGCGCCTAATTTGTAACTTACTTTAATCATGAGACTTAAACCTTGTCGCATTTATATTTATTTTTAAAAGCTACATCCTTCCAATCCCAGTCTAAATAATACAGCTTCACTTTCGGGAGGTCAAGAAGTTATACACAATGTTCCACCACTTTCATGAGAGAGATAAAAATAGTTTATATCGTATGCAATAAGAAACTAGCAAGATACAATCACTACATTTATTTGTACTAATTAAACAAAAAATATTTATAAAATGTATCTCAACATTTCCCAATTTTCGGACAGTGACTGACGTTTGATATATTTTATTTAGTCAATATATGAGTTAGTTTCTAGATTTTTAGAAATATTTCTTCTTGATAATATTTTATAAAAGAGAAGACTGTTGGTAATCATTAACCATTTTTAGGAGTTGCATAGTTGGAAAATATGATATTTGGCAACTCTTTTCTTTACCATTTTGGAAAAGAGAAGATAAATTTATTTTGTTTTGAATATTGCTTCAGCCATTTATATTTTTAAAATATACTTTTGATATTTAAGTTTATTTAAATATACAATGCTAAACTAAGTGTTTCATCAAACTTCCGACTAAGAAAATCATAATTGAACCGTCAAATGTTAAACAAGATGACGAGCGATTTTACAGATTGTCTGCCTTTAAAAATGTGCTACAAATGTTCGTTTTTCATAATCGGACGTTAAATGTACTGATTACTAAATTCTTAATCGGTGTTGGTGAAACGGGTTGTTTGTCTTCTTTAAGTTTCGTCTTTGAGTAAAAAGAGCGAATTCACTTTCTGAAGCCATCTGAATAGAACTAACGTGTGTGTGCGGGTTTATTTTAGCATGAAAGTTTTGATAATCCCTAATGTATACTCTTTTCGTCAAGTATCGGGGTCCAAACTGCTCTTTACATGTATTGTATCCTATTCTTTCGCAGGTTATCTCAGTTTGAGGCCTTTATGTATCATGGAAGCAAAATGTGTATTACAAGTTTGATATTCAAGTGACAGTGGACATTCTTTATGACGTAATTCTGGCATTACATCTAGCTGGGTACGATGTAATGCCCCGTGTTTAAGATTTAGGAAGCAAGAACAAAAAAGTTTGAATAGATCTCGGAGTATATTCCGTAAATCGTTTCGTCGCTAATCTAGTGCATGCATCCTGCAATATCTGGGTTTTCGCAGACATTCCTCACTTATTAGTACAGTTATTACGAAATCATTTCCTAGGCCAAGGATATTTTCTGCCCGATAACAAAATAGTCACTAAAACAATAATCCAGTCAATATTACAGGGAAACGAGGGTGTACTTCACATTCCTCTTTCAATTACTGATAATCATATAACTTTCACAGGCCTGAGAAAGGCAGAGAGTAAATTACGCCGTTCAACTTTTTTGCCCAGGAAATCAAGCAATAGAATATTTTATGCCTGGTGGAAGATATGCCGAAGACCTGTCTAGTGTTGTGAACGAGCCAATTGCAGAAAACCTGACGACGGACTTGATCCTGTTTAAATCGGTTGGTACTTGTATAATGGTACGTACCACTGAAAATGATTCAATGGCCCAACACTCTGAGAAAAGATTTGAACGGCTACAGGAGGAGACAATACAGAAGACGACGAAGGAAGTGATTTTGACAGTGATAGTAGCAGTTCCGATAAAATTGAGAATGACATTCAATGAAAATTATTTGTTAATTCGCCTTATAGAACATAGTTTTCAGTTTGTAAATTGTGAAATTTGGATCAAGATTTTTACAAATATTATTAAATATAATGTTGATAGGAAGGAAAGGAACTCATTTTGAAGTAATTTCTACAAAGTACACGACTGCCCGCTGCAAGACAGTCAAGCATGCGAGCAACTAGGAAGAGCATTCCTAAGAATCCTGGGCTCACAATAAATAGCGGAGGAGTAAACAACACGATCATCAATGGACTTCAATTGACAATAGTCTTCGTTCCGGTCACCAATCTGCCAGCCAACCTGCCTGCCATACCACCGTAAAGCCAGTCATTGAGGTTATGATTGGACTTCACTGACGAGCACAACTTGCCAGCTGTGCCTGAAGTCATCTCGCCGCAGCCTTGAAGGAGCCCAGGGTTCAAGCCACGCTGCCGCCCGTCAGTCCCCTTTGGATTCTTGGTAAGTGAGATCAGTGCTTCGTTTGCTGGTGTATTTTAGAAATGGTGAAATCTCGTTGCCCGAATATCTTGGTTAATTATAAAATCCCCTCTTGGTTTTGGGCCACAGCATATCATTTAAGTATTCCAAGTGTCTACCCGATACCCATGCCTACCACTATAGCTACGTAACAACCCCCAAGGTACTTTCCGAGCATTTCCCGTCCCTCAGGTAAGGATTACCTCAGTCACTCCAGGCAAGTGCCGGGATGCTACCACGACTTTCAAGATAGGAAATCTTGAAGTCATCATGGTGTAGGCTGGGTAATTTTTTTCCCACAATCTTTGTATTACATGACGTAGCCGTCATGAACTTTCTCTTGTCTTTCCCCAAACACTCTCGTTGGTTACCTCTTACTGAGCCTGTCAATCGAAGTCCATTGATTATCGTGTTGATTACTCCGCCGCTATTTATTGTGAGCCCAGGATTCTTAGGAATGCTCTTCCTAGTTGCTCGCATACTTGACTGTCTGGCTGCGGGCTGGGGTGTACTTTGTAGAAGTTACCTTAAAATGAGATCCTTTCCTTCCTATCAACAACATAGAAATGAAAGCATCTCATTTCGAGGTAACTCGATGGCTGTGAATGGAGTTCTTCTCCAACACTTCAGCATGCGAGTTGTTCTGCAACACTTCAGCATGAACATAGACTTTCGCCACATTTCAGTAATTGATGAGAACAGTGCTGTAGAAGTTCCCCAAACAGTCTACCCAGGATCTCCGTCATTGCAGACGCCCCCGTTTGGATTGTCTCCGCCCTGCGAGTCAAAGCTTATCCAGCGACAGCTTAAAGCTCTGAGCCTCAAGCAAGATACGATTGCTTCATCCAGTGGCTGATTCCCACAGGCTTACATAATACTCAGGGTTTATTTTAAGTCTTTTACTTACAAGAACAGTTAATCGATTTGCTTAACTTGTCAAATTATTTTTCGAAACCTTCAGCTAGTTCTGCACCGACTAAAATAGCAGCCCCCCATCTTCCCGAAGGCGCTTCACTGGCAACAGCTGATCCAGCTGAGAACGTCCCCTACTTTTTCGGGATTAGATCCCGCAGCAGCAGATAATATTTTCCTATCTTTTGACAACCTGCCAACTCAATTTAATTGGGATGCCGCAAAAACAAAAAGTGTTCTTCCATCATCGTTATTAACAGACCGAACATTAAATTATTTTTATCTTATCTCACATTCCACTGATTTTGCTAAAAAGTCTTATGAAAACATAAAGAAACAATTTATTGATGTCTTCAGAGGGATTGCTTGTCCTTTCAGAACAGACGAAGTAATCCGCTCACGTAAGCACATGATCGGTGAACCCACATATTCGTATATCATGAGTAAATCCGTAATCACATAAATCCGTATATCATAAGTTAATCCGTACTTATCTTCCTCAAGCGACAAATTATTTTATTTTAAAATTGGTCATGTACAAGGGCTCCGTAGTGATTTATTGGCCCGGATTGCATACAAGAAAACTTCCACAGTCGATGAATTGATATCGGAGATCCAAAACATAGATAAGAATTACTACGCCATTACAGAGCGAAGAAGGGAAGAAATGGAACAATTAAACCAAATGATGAATCCTACAGTAGGTCAATCTCCGGCCATTGCTTACGACCCAGTTCTCTTTCCGACACTGTATCCGCCAGCACACGTTGCGATTCTAAGCAATTCTCTGCCAACATATTTATAGCAACAACTTCCTCAGTCAGCTGCTACGAGTTCTCCTAGTTTTCCACAAGCAACAGGTACTTTACCTGTGGTACAGCCTTCGACTTCTGTATCCCTCTTTTCTCATCTTATGCCGTCCCCAGCAACACAAACAACGTCTCCAAACCCAAGTTTGGAAAGCTTGCAAAAAGAAATAGATCGCCTTCAAGACATGATTCAGAAGGCTCAAACCCCTAAGGCACTGGCCCAACCATCAACGTAAAGTGCCGGGATGATACCACGACTTTCAAGATAGGAAATCTTGAAGTCATCAATAATTTAACTCGATAAATTGGCTTATTATTTCATCACGGTCATTGTGCATGACAAAGTATAAAATCGTAGCATTATACAAAAGTGCACATATCAGTAGATAGAGCTTATAATTTCCCAAGTATTGCGATAAGCCTCATTGTGTTATACGGTTTCTTAATTCCTATTAAAAACGAAATATTTTTGTTCCTTAAAATATTTCCCGCAAGCCACGTAGCCTTTGTGTTAATCATGATTAATAATCGAACATAATTAATTTAAACACCGATTTTACTGCATTTAAATGAAGTTATTGAATAAACTAATGGAGTTAAGAAAACATGTATAATAAAAAAGAGATATTGGTCATAATATTTCAAATAGTTCAAAAACAGAACCGTCCTTGTACCACAAATGGCTAAGGAGTTATGCATATGTGTGCGTGCCAATGAGTGTAATCCGCTAGCGCTCAAATCTTATCTTCGTTCCGAATGTCAATTCTTTTAGTCACCATAATTGCTCAGGATGTTGTAGACGTTTTAGCCTTTTAATGTAAATTTAAAAGCTCAGTATAAGAACCAGTATAAATATAATTTTAAACATGTATCTACAGAATGAAATATGAAATTTTTTTATTAATTATGCTCACACAGAAGTCAATTACAGACGTTTCTGCTTATATGTCGTGTGTAATTCTATGAAAGTGACTAAAATGAAAATTTTCTAATCGATTGTTGTTGTTCTTTTCTTATTACATTCTTTCCTTTAGTTCATAGTGATTCGTGGATGCTGCTGGAAATTAATGATGCTGGAAATTAACATTCCAAGATTCTGCTCAAATCTTGGAATGTTATTTTAACTGATTTCCGGACGTCATAGATAGATGAAATATTGAGCAGTGATGTAAGTCGGGTGACAATAAAATATACCATTGTTACTTTCATATATTTATATATTTTAAAAGCATATGTTAATATTTATTTTAAATATAGACTTATTTATCCTAAAATAAATACAATCCTGCAACGATCTTCGGTTTCACTGGTTGCAGAACACTTTAGGATTTGGATCACAAACCATTAGTTTGAGAAAAAGTATCCGAATACTGAAGTAACACGAAAAAAATAATAAAAACTTTTTAAAAATATACTTTTCTTAAACAATTCGTACTAAATTGTAAAAAATAATTTTCCTTATGCATAAAAAAAGAAGAGCATGGAGCGCACCAATTGAAGAATGTATAATGTGGCTGTATATGAGAGAGCGCCTCATGCTTTTCTTTTTAGTCATGCATAAACAAAATTATCTTTTACTCTTTAGTACGAACTGTTTAAGAAAATTATATCTTTAAACAGTTTTGTTTTATATTTTTACATACATTTTTAATTTCATTTAGGAGCCTGGTGATTTAAGAAGTGAGTTAAGTGAGACAAAATTTCAGTTTCGACAATTTATTATAAACCGTGAATATAATTGACGTATGTTACATTGCTCTTCAAATGTCTACCACAGAATCGCAAACCACTAGCCTTAAGAAAGTGAATCAGAGCGCTTGTAGTCTTGCCAGAAAACTGGTACTTTTCCCGCTGTTGTAAAAGAATTTATATCTCTGTAAATATTCAAGTTGGGATGATTATATTGATTCTTGTGTCCAATAATACAGTATTGAGAACAGTCAAGGGCAAGAATGCAAACTATATGAATATTATCAACAGTAAAGCTCATTCACACCATTCATTGATGCTGCAGTACAGCACTATGTCAAATATTATATAAAGTAAAATTATTACTTTTGAAAGCCAGGTTGTTAATATAATACGGCAAGTGTAGTAATATGTAATTTCTCTACATATAAAGTCCCCAGTGGATGAGTGATAATGCTCGCTGCCTTGTAATCAAAGGGTACCGGGTTTGATTCTCGGTGGTTACACAAGTGGTTCTGAGCTAACGTTAAACTGTCTGTAGGTTCCGTCCTTAGGGCGTCATCTTTGCCAGGTGTAATTAAATGACAAATCACCATGGGTTCACTCTACCCAGGAACCTTTGGAGTCAGGATATGAATTTGGGCAGAAGACCCATTATCACCATCTATATATAAAACATAAATATGACTTACATCTAGATGAGAACTACGTAGTTAACTCAACAACAAATTAGACTGCGCTTCTTCATTGATGGATTGGTTCTCATGCTCTTACAACAGCAATAATAATAATAATAATAACTTGTAATAGAATCCTTATCTTCAAGTAATTTGTTTTTTAGTTATACGAATCCTGCGATACTTAAATCGATTTGGCAAAATGATAGAGGAATTCTATTCTTAGAGTATATAAACCTGGCATCCAGTACCGGTATATTATATTACATGCACAAATTACTTCCTTAGAATAAAAAAAATCATGTTTTGAGGTTTTTTAATGGATATCTTGTTTGTCTCTGAAACTAAACTTAGTAGCTAGTCAGCGGAATGCCAAATGAAAACTTGGCGACGTGATGAGCACTTCTGGTACATAACATGATAGACAGGTGCATTTAAGATGACGATTGAGCGCTCGTGGACTTCACCGGTGCCAACTACATTACAGCGCGGGCACTGAAAATCAAGGTACACCTAAAGTGTACAATATGTCCCGAAAATGTTCATAATATGTTCCAGTTTTCCCACCTGTTGCTTTTTGTGTGTGTGTGTGTGTGTGTGCATACAGAAATTAATTGTAAGGTTAAAAAATTACATCATACGAGTACATGTCTTTAATACTTAGAATTTGGTCAACACACTAACACAATGTACAGGGTTACTGGTGATTCGATGTATTCCTTTGAAGACGTTATAATACAATTAACTTGCAATAAATTGAAGAATAATGCGTATAGAAAATAATAAAATGTTTATACTTTTCGGAACATGTGCATTTTAGTGTTTTCGAAGAATGATGCTCCCGAGGTAAATTCTATTGTAACCTGTAAATCCGTAAACAGGTCTGTTTGGAAAATGTTCTATTTACTTGTCAGTGTAAGTGATAGTAAATATTATACTGAAGGAAAATTATCTTAGAGGCAATATGAAAAAGAAAAAGCACACGTTCCGACAACTATTAATTTTTGTAATATACTTATTACAGTTTAATTTATTGCTGAAAGAGAGAAACTAAAGCAAAGCTAGAAAAATTAATAGAGTTGACAAAAATAAAAAATCAGGAAAGAAAGAAAAAGGAAAAGACAAGAATGAAAGAAAGAAAGAAAAAATACAAGAAACAAAAATGAAAAGAAAAATCAAGAAAAAAATAAAAGAGCTAAGGAAAAGTCACGAAAGAGAGAAAGAAAGAAAGAAAGAGAAGGAACAAAGGTTTCCATGCATATCAAAATTCAACAGTTGGAGGTAAACACAAAAAATCGATTACAGAACAAAATGTAATAATAATAATAATTATTATTATTATCAATCAAAATCAAATCACACTAAAGATATATAGTAAAACTCGAGAGTAGTACACCTGTTCGGATCTAGAATATTGTCCGCTATTCAGAAGTGTTCATTACGGGCAGTTTCACTGTTATGCATATCTACAGTAGGAATGAAAATAGCCTTATATGCTATAGACATCTACTATGCAAATGTCTTAGTTTTGGTGCGTGTATAGTTTATGTCTTTCTGTAGGGGCACTTCGAAAACGTACTTTTAATTTCATTTTTGCACAATCGGTTTTCATATAGGGTACTTTATGTGAACACTTCGTTCACAATATGTCCTGATACCATTAGACTTACAAAGTCCATCACAATGTAGTTTGAAAGAGCTATGCCCACTTTCCATAGGCTGCGTCTCTAAAATGCGACCAATTGAAAGGTGTATAAAATGAAAGTGATCTTCATCCTGAGTAATGATATATATATTTTGCCGTTGAACGACGGCAAGGTACATTTTTCGGCACTTGAAATCAACATCGAAGTATATGGGAGACGACAGTATTTTGCGATTTCTGGAGCAGGGGTATGAGGAGACTTCATCTAGCGTTTCATATGTTCTGTAAAAAAAAATAGCACAACTATCTTTTGATATGTTTTGTAGACCAATGAAGCTTCGTCTTAAGAGTTTATAAGTGTTTTCAACAATAAGTGTTTGCAATTTGGTGTTTTCATCACTTATACGCATGGAAGCCTATTGGAGGAAACTCTTTGTCGCAATTTAAGAACCAGGGATAAAAGATAGCACAACTATCGTTTGATCTGTTGTAGAGCTATGTCTAAAGAGCTTAGAATCGTTTTCGAAAAACATCAGGAACTTAGTGTCCCCTTCCACATACTTCCATGCGAATGAGTGTGGGAAACACTAATTTATCGATGTTTTCCGTAAACTATTATTGGTTCTTTAAACATCTTTGCTCATCTAAATTGCACAGAAATGTTCTGAAGCTGAGTATTTCTTTGGTGTCCACGACTTATTGTAGTACAAGTTCACAAGTTATGTATTTGTTGTTCACATTATGAATAAAAGTACTCAAACGCATTCATTATTTTATTTCAATTAGCAGCAAAAACTTACTTTGAGGTCTCTGCGCTGCTTCTCCAAACCTCCAGCTATCAGCGTAGAACTTTACAAAGCTAATGCTAAACAGGGACATTTAGATAAGCTTTCTTAAATTAAACAAGTCGAAATATCTATCAATACTTACATTATCTTACCAGATATTCCTCAAATTTTCTGGAAAATTGGTCTTTACTGTTGTTTCCGCCTTCACTTGAAATAAAACTGTGGTTGCCGTTCTAGAATAATACTCTCAAAGAATTTATCTTATCAGACAGTACGTTGCGCATTATCAGAGTCATTGTCTTCGATTTTGGTTATCAAAACGTATAATAAAATCCTATCTTGTAGAATTATCTCTTGCTATATATCAACCTTTTGTTCAATTCAACATCTTTATCGTAATAATAATGGAAAATTACAGCACAATAATAATTACTATTATTATAAAGTTGAAAACGTACAATATTGCCCCCACAATCACTTTTAGTTATGTTCACATATGTCATAATGTAATATCAAAATATGTGTACAGTAAATTGAAAATATATAATTAAATAACAATTAACCTCCTTTACAATTAACACAGAACAATCAACAGCCGCCGTGACCGATCCGGTCCCGGTAACGGCGTATATCATTTTTTTTTATCTGTTAACTTCAATATTTACCTCACACAAGGTTCTTGTGCAAAAAGGTTATAACATCTAATCAACTAGCCGCACTCTTTTTGGGTTCGATTGCAAATTTTCTAAGACAGCTTTTATCCATGATATTTTGCGTCGAGCAACTTGAAAGCAGGCTGCAACGAGGACTTATTTTGTACCTTTTAATCACTTACTACATGTCGTTTGAGTAGCTGGGAAAAGAGAAAAAGAAAATGGAAAAAGAAAAACAAGGCGGTAGTGTTGCCAGTACGTTTTGTACATGAGGTATAAAGAAACGTGTGAGCAATTGGCCTATGAACGTCTAACAACGCTGTAATGGAAAAGCACAATCCGATTGTTTGTCAATATCTCCATTGTTTAGCTTCCCGCATTCTGTAGGACATGAACGGCATACTTTCAGAACGCGCCAGCAGAAAATCGCGCCGCATTTGCATAGACACACTCATTTATTTCTATTGTTTTACAGAATGTGCTGTTTGTGCTGCTCTCAAGTTGCTTGTGAAACGTGCTTGCATAAAAGGCCTCTATGAACAAACGTATTATCGCTCTTTACGTTCTTGAACTTTAGTATCTCAGGATACACAGTCTGTGTTGTGGGTAAAAAGAAAACTGTTTCATAGCTCAAATTATGACGTTCGAATGACGTGACTAAAGAAAACTAGAGCTTTGGTCATAGTGGCCGATCTGAGAAGAGCTCAACCGTCTTCCACTCATAATAATTTTAATTGTGTGCATTTTCCACTATACTGCGAAGTCTGTGTTCTCTAAGAACCCAATGTCAGTAACAGAAATTGAAGACCATAGCCTCCAGTCTTGTTTTTCCTTCTTTGACCTGAGAAGGTCTTTAAAAATCAAGATGGTCACAGTGCACAATATTTCAACCGTGCTTTCTCTTTAAAGGTAATGAACATTTAATTTTCATACAATTTCTACACTTTCAAAACTTACTTACTTTCCAGACTATAAACGTCGGATGAAGTTATTGAATTGCCTTCAGCATTCAATGAACTTGAAGGATCAGTTTATTTCTTCATGCCTGATGGCGTATACTCAGTTACCGCAATTAGAATTCGTGTTCATTCTATTTTCATCTCTGTGCTAGCAAACTGATAGTCTTAACAACAACCATTCAATTAATTATGGTTAAATGCAACTTGAATTTAATTATTGGTTTAAATGTATCTTATAGCTTATAACCTTATTGTAAAATCCTTTAAATCCTTTCTACCTAGAATTTTTAAATTTGTCATATTGACGGAAAAAAAAATTCAAGCATATGTAATTCATAAACTATCTTCTTTTTCTTAGAATAAGCGACTTGCACTTAGAAATAGTACACTGCTCGACATTAAAAATGAAACACAAAGAAGGAGACATCAGATTAATCCAAATATACAGAATATGTAGAGGGTTGCAAGATAAACAATTGATTAGCACGACCGGTCCGTGACGTATCCGAAGCGCTACGTAAATCATCTAGAAACAGCAATCGGAGGCAGACAGAGAAACACAGCGCAGTTGTAGACGACTGTTGGTGTGACGTGTGTGTGTGTAGGTGCTTGTGTATGTGTATGTATGTGTGTATGGGGGGTGTATGGTTGAAATATGTCCCGTCGTAGGTATTCTCGCTAAACATATGTAACAATCATAAAGTTTCGTGCCATAAAACATAAGAAAAAATCGGAGAAACCAAACATTGCCTTCTACATTAGATTAATGAGGAATATGTCCCTCTGACTTTTCTCCCACTTTGGCTACGACTATACAAGTGAAACCTCGTTATCCCGTCTGTTGTTTACTCACAACAATTGTGAGAGAAAAATGAACCACTTTGGACAATTACCGGGGGATCTATGGCGTTTTGATTTATTACAGCCCCATTTTTTAAAATAAATTACGCAGTAAAAATATGCCCCTTCTCCCTTTACCCTTCGAGTCGGAGAAACCATACAAAAAGTATATTATCGCTTAGGTTGGTTCTTTCTTGTCATTTTAGGCCGTTTTGTTTAATTATAATATGAGATCCGGAGCCCGACCTTTTCTGTTCATACCAGCCAGCCTTCCGGATTCTCTTTCTTGGTATATGTAATAAAGGAGCTTTCCCCTCTTATTTGTGTAGTTCTGTAAGTGTACCAGCGTTCTGTGATTCTGGTTTCGTTCTAGCGGTTTGCCGGCATTCCCAGTTTACTTTATTATTTCATCCCGTGAGGATTTCTGTGCTCATATGTTTGGCCAAGAACCCATATGTGTGTATCAACTCCTCTTAGAGACTGAGGCATTATTTTTTCATTAGGTACTATTCTTTTCCTTTTCGGTATTCTAGTATGTGTGGATCACAATTTCATCCGTCTGGTGGTAGTGACTGTAGATAGTATTCTAAGTTTGTCTTTATGCAGTGTCTTTGGGTTAATGGTCAACCTGTCATGTTCGGGTTCTTGGCTGCTTGACCTGCGGAATACCTGTTGGTTACATCTCTTTCTATTTTCCTCTTGTCTGTTTGGTTGGTCTCCCACTTGGAGGAGCTTCCCTGTTTTCTGGAATTGTCCGGTTTCCCGATTTCCTTTGTAAGATCTGGTAATCGTTGCTTCATTAACCAGACTTAATTGTAAGTTTGCGGTTCATGTGGTTTCTAATACATGATTTGGTCCTAAAAACGTCCGATGTTTTTTCTTTAACTACAGTTTTCTCGTTCAATTTGTATATTTGTGTTGTGAATTGCATTCGCAAGGCTCCATATGTGTCCACAGCTTGGCATTCAGCATGGGTATCTTAGGGCATATCCAAATATAGATGCTCACGTAGGAAACATGTATGGATTATTACAGTACCTGTGCCTCGTTCTTACAATAATTTCTTTCCAGCATATGAAATGGAGTTTTTACATTATAATTATCTACTACGTGTGTAGTGTAAGAGGTAATGGGTTGTATTTCACATTTGAAGTGAACTTTTACCCTTTCCACTTTGTATTCTGAGATACAACTTTTCTGTGGTGTGTTCAAGCCTCTTTGATTTGTCACATGAGATTCAAAAATCTTCATATGTGTTGAGTCGCGTTTTTTGTTTCCAGTTATTTTTGCAGACGGTTGGTTTCTCTCACAAGACTCTCACATCATAATGTGATAATACCTTAGGCTTTTGCAATGTTTTATTTTAGCGTTATCTTTTTCTAGGCATTCACAGTTTAGTAGGGGCCTCATGGTCCTCTTCTTTGTTGTGGTGAGCCATGTAGTGTTGGTTTGAGCTCCCAATAGAAGCCCAAGTTTTCCAGCTCCCACCCACTCGACTCCGGACATGCATTCTCAAAAAAGCAATGGATCAATGGATTCAAAAAGTAACCTTTTCTAAACATACAATACACATCCAGAACCAAATGCGAGAGAACCGGAAGACCTGATGATGCATTTCTAAATACGTACAATCTGCAAAGGCTGATGATGAACTTCAACACACTAATTAACGGAGGCGAAGCACAAAAATGTACCTTTTAGCAGGTTTATTAAAACGATAATTGCTAGTTAACAAATGCAAGCCTATAGTTAACAAACTGAAAAATAACAATTGAACGTTAGAAACGGGTAGCTTCTCTCGACCCCTCACTTAATTTATCAAACAGAACATTTATTACTTTTTATATTTTCGATGTTCAAAAAGCTAAATGATATCCCTCTAGTGAAATTACTAACAACGAGCATATATATTTTATATCCTATACAAATACCTGTGAACAAAATAGTGGCCTGCTGCGTGGGTTTTCTGACTGAGGCTCCAAACGTCTGACACAGGCGTGCTATAAATGAAAGAGCAGGAAAACTCCACAAATTAAATATTCAAGATAGCAAAAGGAAGCTCCCACTTCCTTCATTTAGCTATGAATTCACACACAATAATCACTTACCCACACACGCAGCTCAACATCCACGCTCACCACACTATACATCGGAAACTTATAAAAAAATGCAAGTTACGAAAATTGGATGCATCTCTAATAGCAATGAACTGAAGCACGTTCTGCAGCCACGCTGTGGCCTACTCAGTAAAGATATCAACAGCTAATCAGGAAACATTATTTTCCAATTCAAATACACCATTATAAATCATACAAAAAATATCATCAAATTTGTACACAAAAATAATTGACAACATAAAATAAAAAAAACTCCAAATCAAAGCTCATATCATCACAGCAAGGACCTGCTGCATTTCTTGTCCTTTGAGTAAGTTTTTCACAGAGTTTGTGTCACTAGCTTATATAATTATAATTTATTATTTTATATTTTTTAATTTTATAAATAATTACCTAGTTTCAGGTTCCTGATTATGTTTGCTCCTAAAAGGTCCTACGGTTTGTAACCTCTTGGCCTTTTCATCAATTCTGCGTAATACAGAGTAGTTTGTCAATTTTCATTGTTAGGAGCAGGCCAGTGTTTCAATCAAGCTCTGTTTAAATCCTAAAGTTTAATTTTGACAAAAGCTTTGTGCTAGACATAGCTTCAGGAAGGTGTTAATTGTATAGTCGCCTTTTGGGTGTTTCCTTAAATCTTTCCAGTCCCCTCTGAACCTGTAGTTGGACCAACAGAGAGCCAGTTCACCCCTGATTCCTAAAATCTAAAGACACAAACACAGTGATAAACTGACTCAAAGGGCGAGAAGTTCAGGAGGCCCATGCTCATCACAACAAAGAAGAGGGCCACGAGGCCCCTACTAAACTGTGAATGCCTAGAAATAGATAACGCTAAAATAAAACATTGCAAAAGCCAAAGTTATTATTAAATTATGGTGTGAGACCCTTGTGAGCGAAACGAACTATCTGCAAAAATAACTGGAACCAAAGATGATACACAACACATATGAAGATTTTTGAATATCCTACCTAAAAAATGTGACAAACCAAAGAGGCTTGAACACACCACAGAAAAGTTGTACCTCAGAATACAAAGTGGAAAGGGTAAAAGTTAACTCCAAAAGTGAAATATTTCACCCACTATCTCCTACACTACACAGGAAGCTGCTAATTATAGTGTAAAAACTGCATTTCATATACTGGAAAGAAATTATTATAAAAACGAGACACACCTACTCTAACAATCCTCACATGTTTCCTACGTGAGCATCTATATTTGGCTCTGCCCTAAGATATCTATGCTGAATACTAGGCTGTCGACACATATGCGGGATTGCGAACAAACCACAATCTTGACAAACTTAGAATACACTACCACCTGACGGATGAAATCGTGATCCACACAAACCAGAATATCGAAAAGGAAAAGAATAGTACCTAATGAAGAATTAAAACCTCAGTCTCTGAGAGGAGTTAATACACACATATGGGTTCTTGGCCAAGCATATGAGCACAGAAAGCCTCACAGGATAAAATAATAAAGTTAACCGGGAATGCCGGCAAACCGCTAGAACGAAACCAGAATCACAGAACGCTGGTACACTCACAAAACTACACAAAGAAGAGGGGAAAGCTCCTTTATTACATATACCAAGAAAGATAATCCGGAAGGCTGACTGGTATGAACAGGATAGGCCGGGCTCCGGATCTCATATTAAAATCAAACAAAACAGCCTAAATTGATAAGAAAGAACCAACCTAAGCGATAATATACTATTTGTATGGTTTCTGCGGCTCGAAGGGTAAACGAAGAAGGGGCATATTTTTACTGCGTAATTTCTTCAAAAAATGGCGACCACTGCGGGGCTGTAATAAATAAAACGCCATAGATGAGCCGATAATTGCCCAAAGTGGCTCATTTTTTCTCACAATCGTTGTGAGTAAACAACAGACGGGATAACGAAGTCTCACTTGTATAGTCGTACCCGAAATGTGAGAAAGTCAGAGGGACATATTCCTCATTAGTGTAATGTAGAAGGCAATCACAAAGGCAATGTTTGGTTTCTCCGATTTTTTCTTGTTTTATGGCACGAAACTTTATGATTGTTACATTTGTTTAGCGAGAACACCTGGGGTATACGTTGAAATTTTTTCGTAGGTGTACGATCAGTGTAAGTGTTGCCAACTTCCTGTGAATTATGAAAAAATCGGATTTTTTTCGTACAATTTCAGGTTCTTCTTCTTCTAAATATGAAGCACAATGGAAATACATGATATACCGTTCGAATCGCTGTTTCATGCGCTTTCCAACGAGGTATCATTTATTACTGTCTGGTAATTAGAGAGGGTAGCAGCGTCGCGAATATAAAGATCTTTGCCTATTTAAAATTTCTCCTTCTAAAACAATTTCCCGCCAAAAACCATTAAAGGTACCAAAATTGATTTCCGTGTTCCCATTTTCGTACTGTGGGCAAACAGTTGAATAAAATGACACCCCACTCGCCTTTACCGCGTGAAGTGGCCCACTTTCCACCCTAACTGATAGACTATTGTACAAGACAATTTTTCCTCTGAAATATTTATCACGTTTGCAATGTTAAGTGTACTTTTCGATTTCCAAAGTTACCTTGAAGAGAAATATAAACATTTATTATGTTGCAAATTCTATAGCGCTGACATTTTTATACTCGATTCACACAGGTAATCGATCTTATTTTCATTAGTATATTTCCTAATCACACTGTAATTCTCTCTACGGAAACAGTATAGATATTCACTTCCAAAGAAAAAAATTTCAATAAAATATACACCAGCTTCCTAAATCTACATCCTCAGAGCCATGCTCATCAAAGCTATGCAGAAGAAGGAAGAAATTAACGTTAAGATAAACATGCGCAGAAAAAGAAGCAATCGAAGAATCGATGAGAAAATATTTGAAACTTAGAACGCTGTTCTAGTTAACTAGTGTAACGAAGTTACGGTTCATGGGTCCCATCAGGTTATCGTGTTGGCCAGCTAGTTTACAGCACATTCCGCCTTTTTTCAGCCACCACTCTCATCGCCTTCAAGAAACTCGCTTTTCTTATAACGCAAAAATAAAAAACAACTTGGAACTATATTCACCAGGTGGAACCCAGTTCCACCTCCTGGGCAGTAGCCGAAAATTTTTCTTCGACACTGTAGAATAAATTCCACCGCTGAGTGCCAATTCTCCCAACCAAATCCACAACTGCAACTTCATTCCAGTATCCAACATCTAACCTCGTTCTTTCAAAATGTAAACCTGTAAACCACACATTCGTCAACCGGGAACCGAGAACCTGAGGGGCAGACTACCCGAAAATTAGACACTAAAATCTACAAAGACCAAATCAGCCAAGTTAAGACAGGTCCCGAAAATTTTTGACAACACTTAGACTATTTTCTTAAATTTATTATAAATCTGATCGACACATCCGAATCTAATTTCATTTGAGTAACTTTATCGTATGTATTTGATACAAATCATTTGGAATGACTGACATTCCCAAGGTACAATCAACCACATTTATTATGTAAGAGCACATAATTAGTTAATTTTAATTTCCCAAAAAATAATTAATTTTCATTGTTACATTTCAATGTTCAAAATCTTACATCAAAATATGAAGAACTTGTGACATTTTTAAATGGCCTCAATAATGAATTCTCAATTATTGCTAGAAGTGAAACACATTTCCTTCATCAAGAACAAACAAACAATATTTCGCTTCCTAATTACGTAACATAAAATAAGAAGCTATGGTAAAATAAATCCATACAAAGTGCATGGCGGAGTAGGCTTGTACATTAGGTCAACGTTAAATTACTTTGTACGTGATGATTTGAACAATATGAATAATGTGGAATCATGTGAAATGCTATGGGTTGAACTCACAGATTTTTATTTTGACTAGAAAACGGTTATAGGTGTTTTTATAGATCTCCCGGCAAGAAGTATGAAGATTTACAAAATTGCCTAAATTCAATAATAACTAAAATCAACACTGAAGGTAAATATTGCATATTTACTGGAAACATTAACATTCACCTAAATAATGAACATGAAAGTGCTGATTACATTCGAATGTTAAATACAAACAGCATTAAAATGTGTATAACTGTCCCAACGCGCATACAAGGTAACACTCGCAGTATTATAGATCATATTGGAACAATTATAACGAACATAGATATAAAATCAGGAGCAATAACTACTCGCATTAGCGATCACTCTCCAATTTACGTGTTCACATCAATAGGAATAAAAAAAACAACAACGGTCTGGTAAAAGGAATTGTTGTTCGCGATTATTCAAAGATAAAACAAAAAATAAAAGAAACCAATTGGGAATTAAAAGGAGAATATAACTCAACTTGTCCGACAGGTGCCTTAAAACTACTTCAAACGACAATAAAAAATTATATAAGGGAATGTACGGTAATTCGAAAAGTAAATAGCAAATATGTAGTTTAAATTCAGCCATGGATGACTGTTGTTATACTTAATTCTACAAAGAATAAAGATAAATTTTGGGAAGAAAAACACAAAATATCCATTTAACTTACACCTTCGTGACAAATATGAACAATACCAGAAAGCATTAAAGACAGTTATAGAAAAACCTAAAAACGACTACTACATGAATATCATGTTGCAAATGGGAACTGAAACTAAGGAAAAATGGAACATCATGAAACAGGCAATAAATCTTAAGAAAACGGTAGAAAATACTGACATTAACATTGAAAAGGAATGTGGCCAACTCATTACGGATCCACAAAATGTCGCGAATGAACTCAACACATACTTCACGGGCATTGGGGAAGACAAATAAAGAATGTAACGAATGATGATATAGGGCATAGATTGAAAATGAAACAAGCAACATTGTTTCTTAATGCTGCAAGCGAAATGGAAATTTATAACATTATAAAAGCATTGCCAAACAAAACAAGTTTAGGGTACGACAATATCAATACAATAATTATTAAAGAAACTGCGACAGAATTAGCTCCTGTTCTAAATTATACCAAAAATAGCCAAAATAATACCAGTTTTCAAGGGTGGAAATAACAAAGATAAATATAATTATCGGCCTATGTCTATTCTTCCAATATTAAGCAAAGTGTTTGAAAAAGCTATATGTTCAAGAATAACGAGGTTCATAGATAATCACAAAATTATAAAACAAGAACAATATGCATTTCAGAAAAACAAATGTACCCAACTTGCTGTCAGTAATCTTTCAAATTACATCTCTGAAGCCCTTGATGAGATCAAGTACGTAATAGGGGTATTCATAGGTCTAAAGAAAGCATTCGATACGGTAAATCATAAGATATTGCTTCAGAAGCTATATAGCTATGGAATACGTAGTATTGCTTACGATCTCTTCAAAAGTTATCCGCAAAATCAAAAGCAATACACTTATGTTAATAAGGTGACATCAAACTTAAAAGTAGTACATTGTGGAATACCACAGGGATCCGTCTTAGAACCGCTACTATTTTTGGTATATATTAACGATTTGCCGGAAATTTTAAGTGAATCAAAGTGTCTGTTATTTGCAGATGATACAATTATATTCAAGAAGGGATCCACACTTGATTTAGTGCAAAAGGCAATTAATAACGACTTAGGAAAATTTGAGCAGCAGTGGTTCAAAATTAATAAATTAACGTTGTATATCGCAAAACCAAAATGTGTATATTTCAGAAACATTCATAAAACAGAAAATATTAAATATTATCCGACTTCTATCAATTCCGAAAACATACTCACAGTTTCAAATATAAAGTATCTAGGTACATGGTTCAACGAACATTTCACATGGGAAAAACACTTCATAGAAATAAGCAAAAAAGCGTCACTGCACATTGGTTTACTCTTCAAAATTTCTCGGATGTTTCCCGCAAACGTAACTAAAATGTTTTATTATGCTCTTGTACACCCATACCTTTCGTATAGCATTGAATCATGTATGGGAATTTAAGTAAACAATACAAGCGAAAATTATTTGCATTGCCAAAGAGAGCAGTTAAAACAATCAAAGATGCAGATTTTCTGGCACATACGCATCCTCTATTTGAATAGTTTCAAATAAAATCGCTAGAGGAACATTATTTATTTAGACTAAGTTGCCTAATGTACAGGATACTCAATAACAATGTTACTTGATTATTATGCCAAGTCACAGCTTTAACGCACCCTATAAGAACAAGAGCAATAACAAACAATCAGTTAACAATACCTAGACCACGTTTGAACTATGGATTACGATTTACGAAGCCTCACATTTAGTAGTATTAGTGTTTGGAATTACTTACCCTCGAACTTAAGAACAGCATCAACTTATAAAGCATTCAGAAAACAAGTGAACAACTTTCTACAACAAAACCAAACTGAATTGTAAAAATAGTACATTTCATTTAGTAAATTGTCATGTAATTTTTATATATAATCTTCAGAGATGTATATATTTAATTATTTAACCAATATATTTGTAGTTTTTCATTTTGTAGTTTTTGTATAATCATTCATATCATTACATTATTATATATAACCACTGTATTTTATTCGCCATTTTTGTAAGAAAATAAAAATTATTGAGAGCAGGAATCATAAACAGCATTTGTTCGGTTGCACCTAAATTTATGTAATCTGTCAATTCTATATTATTATTAATAAAATGTATCTATCTGTATAGACCCCTGGCCAACGAAATTACTCAGCCATATCCACAGCACACACTTCACCATAAGAAAACCACACAAACTGCATGCTGAAGAAACTCTTTACTTCAGTCACACTCACTAAAATGGGATTTCTGGACCCACAACAAAGTATATTTATTTAAAAGAACGGAGAGAGCAACCACTGACACTACACATAAAGCACATACGAATGAAGACACAATTTAACACACTAAAACTCCATCAAACAAACCACTATTCACAGCCACCTTGTCAACTTCCAGTCGAGGCCATGAGTACAGCATTCACCGCTACCATAACTGCAGGAAAAATATATTTATATAGTCTCTCCTTGCTGCAGACAAAGAAACCTACTACTCATAACTTTTCACAAACGTAGGAGTTTCTGCGTTAAATTTATGACATTAAATAAACAAGGTTGCTTTATATTTTCAACTTTATATGTATTTTTGCATGTACCCGTTACTTTCAGCCACCTACATGAATATCAACCATCTTGAACTGACTCTTTTGATGGCTAGCCAATCAGAAGTGAGAATCTAAACCGAAGATAGAAGAAGAGAAGTAGGCGTGACCTACATACTAAGTTCCACAGCGAATTTAGCTCAATAATCAAAACTATAGATGATTTATAAAAATCAAAATGAAAGTAAAGTAAACGAAGAACGAAAGACAATTAAATACTCAAAGAAAAACCAATTAATAAAAGAAGAGTAGACATACATAGAAAGCCCGCAAAAGAAACAATGAAACAGATAATAGAATTTAACAGCACTTTTGACACCTGCACGAACGAAAAGCCCAAACTTTCTAGAAGAAAGTACACATTTCGTCATAAATCTGTACATAACAATATATTTAAACTATAATTTCCATGTAATAGCTTCTGCAACTGATTATTGACAGTACAGTTCTTGGAAATGTGCTGTACAAATTTTCTTTAGAGTTGCCGATCACTCTCTCTCTCTCTCCTTCTTATGAGTCTGTTTTCTTTCTATCTTTTATTTTGAAGCTCGGTTAGTTAAGAGACGAAGATAAAAAAATTTTCGTAAGTCGACGTCGTGAATACCAAAGGTAGAAAATGTTATTAAACTATGAATTGCTTATAATATATCGGTTCCATATGCTATGTCCAAAAAATGCCATACTCGATAAAGCAGGTTTACCAAATGTGCTACTTATGCCGTATTTTCCTGCTAGTTCTAAAATAAGCTGCAACGTATCCAAAAGAGCAACTAGCTACACTCAATTGGAGCACTTCCTATAGCTATAAACAAGGGTAATTAATGTAAATGTGAATAATTCTGGATTAATTTTCAGGAAGTGTGACGGAATGGAAGCTCCAATTGGCTTAGCTGTTCGAAATGGTCATTAGGCGGTTGTTGAAGCTATGATAGAATTAATAAAATCGAGCGGTAAGATCCATGTGTTGTACTTGCAATCCCTAAAATTTGTCTGATTGTTGAAGCGTTTAAGTCCAACATGTTAGAAATTTTTATATACTTGACTCAACTTTTGGACCCGGAAACTCACGTATGTTCCATTGATAATTACGTAATTGATTGCATTTTGCAACATATATATACATACTGGTTTAGTTTGGAATTTTAAAAACTGCTAGGAAGGTATAAAGTGTCTGCGCAATTTATAAGTAAACTGCAGTTTAGAAGAGGTTTCTTGCAGTGGCGCAGTAAGGTAGTGCGATGGCTCTACAATCAGCAAGCTTCGAACCTTTAGATATTCAAGATCTCGATATTAACTCTTATATGGAGCGTTTTGAGCACCACTGCAGTGCGTTTAAGATAGCGATGGGATCAAAAGCATATAATATGCTTAAAAACCACTGTTTACCAGATCCATTAGTTGATTACTCATTTGCTCAAGTGAAAAGCAAGTTATTAGCTCTTTTTGTCACAAAGCATTCGGATATCGATATCGATTCCATCTCTTAAAACAGCAAGAATACGAATCAATACAGGAATTTGTAGCTAAGCTTAAAAAACAGAGTAATAAGTGTGATTATGGAGATTTTGTGAACACAATGTTAAGGGACCAATTTGTTTTAGGCATTTACGACGATTCGATTCGTAAACGCTTATTAGCTGAAAGCAAACTGACCTTTGAACGCGCTGTGGAACTGGCATCGATTGTAGAGCAGGTCTCATCTGATGTGAATGCGATGAAAAATTCTAATGTAAGGACTGAAACTTGGCATAAGATTACAAACGATAATATGAATCGTTTTAAATCTGCTTCATTTTCAAACTCAATGACAAAAGGCAAAATGATCGATTGTCGCAAATGCATGTTTAGACATGTATATGGTAAATGCAAAGCGTACAACGAATTTTGCTATGTATGTCATTCGAAAGGCCACTTCAAAAATAGTCCTTTCTGTAAGTTCTCTAATTTCAATGCCAACTACAACCCTACGCAACGAGTTCTTCAAACAGAAGTTAATCAAGAATCATTAAACCACTTAGACGTTAGTTTCATGGATGATATATTAGGATTTAACAGTTGAATATAATCTTCCTCTAAGCAATCTATCATCAGATGTGAATCTGCAAATTGGTACCTACTTTGTTCGTTTTAAAATTGATTCAGGTGCCTATGTCAATATGGTTTCGTTGCAATTAGTGCAAACTATGGGTGTGGAAAACTTAGTAGCACCAGCAGATTACAATTACGTTAATAAATGGATCAACATTACCTGTGATTGGCGATATTAGTTTATTTGTGCTTTGTCATAACAATATTTTTCAATCTTACTTTTAAAGTAATTCATAGCTCATTACCATTTCAAATAATTGGACAAGATGGGTTGAATATATTATGTCCTACCTGATTGGATAAAATAACTCAGTCATTTAATAGTAACCCTTCTCCAAATGACACCCATGCATCCCAAGAAGATATGTTCAAGGTCATGTACACTCAGAATCAATCAGTCACAGCATTAACTGATCAGTTAATGCAAATACAGCATTGGAAACAATCAGTTTCAGATCAGATAAGTTTATTTCAGAAAGAGCTGAATGATATCAAAAAAGCTTCCATATGCAAAGGCGGAGCAAGAAACTATTTTAAATAAGGATTCTCATTTTGAAATAGTAAACGATCACAGGGCTACAACTTTACCCATTTATAATTCTACTTCAATCAAGCAGGTTTCTCCAATTATTTAGACTTAGTAGAAGAGCTTAAACGTCAAGGCAATGAATTATTCAGTCAAGGTCACTTTAAGAATGCTCTAAGAGTTTATGTGAAAGCCTTGCATATTAATCCACATGATAGTAGATTGATAAATAATATTTCCGCAGCTTATTTTCAATTAGGAGATTATAAAGAGTCGATTCGTTGGAGTCAATCTTTGTTGGTTTCGACTCATTTTTCACATATCGAAGAAAAGACTAAAGATTTGGTTAGAACGAGAATAGATAAGGCCACGAACTGTTTGGATTATATAAAATTACCTAAACTTTTGGAATCGGATTTACATCAGAATGAAGATTTGTCACTAGTATCTTCCAATACTGAAGTCAGTTTGTTATCAAAGGATAATGATAAAAATACACAATGCTTAACATCTGAATCAACTGCTATAATTTACAACGATCAAAGTGCTAGTGAGTTACCTCAAATTCAAAATGTTTTTAGTTTAAATACAAACACTCCATTTCCAGTTGATACTTACACCAGACCAAAAATCAGTTCTACCTTAAGTATAAAAGAACCTACTATAAATCCTGGCAAGATCAGTGATGACATGGAAGTTGTTCTGAAACTCGAATTTCAATCTAATCAATTTATTCAGGAAGATTTACAGCCCATAGGTACCCATATCTCAGCATAATTGGTCAATGTTAATGCTAATACAGATCTGTATAATGAAAGCTCAAAGGCTATGGCTACGGAAATAAAGAACTGTCAAGATGATAGTCAGTGTCATTCCGAGGTTAAACTTGAAGTCAAAGAACAACGATCTTCCAAAAAAAGACGCAAAACGGACCGAAAAGATTTACTAAAAGAGCAAATTAATCCAAAGATTAGACAGTTTTTAAGTAAGTTCGGTTACACTAAAGCCTTAGGTAATCCGACTTTTTATGATATTCAGTATATGCTAATCGAACTGATAGATGACGGTAATGAAGATTTAGCTAAAGCTTATACTTTACCATACATAACTGTTAAAGAGACATGAGGGGAAGAGGATGCTAGGAAGGTATAAAGTGTCCGCACAATTTATAAATAAACTGCAGTTTAGAAGAAGTTTCTTCCATTATCATTCTGTGATGTGTTTTCGCTTGGTAATATATGTTGATGAGCCTGGGTTTTTTACATAATTACTATTTAGTAATGTGGGCTCTTTGCTTATTGAAATATTAGTTATTCTTGAAGATCTACATGACATCCATCGTTTACCGTACAATTCTGTGTTGGGAGTAACTTGAGGATGCGAATGCTTAATGTCCTTATTGTTGTACTGGATGGTCTTTATTATGTATACTCGTATCAGTTATACTATGCCTATTGATTTAGTAAAGTTATTCATCATATGTGAAGTTAACAGATGCTCTTGAATTATTTCTGTTTGTTGGCTCTGAATTACTTTAAGAGATACGTTTTAGATTAGCTTGTTGCAAAACCCTTAATGAGTGCCTGGATGTACTGCTTTCAAACACAGGATATTTGAATAGCTTGCAAGAGAGACCTACTCATTTGAAGAATGTATTATCTTTATGTCTTTTGGATAATGATGATATGTTTCGGTTTGTAAAACAGATATTGATAATTATTGAAAAGATAGAAAATGACACTAATTCAGTTGCAAATATAATTTTGAAGTCTCTACTTAGATTAATTGCAGATTGTGATTTGAACTCAGAGATGGTGAATCTTTCTTCTCTCCTCCATTATATAAAAGATAGAAAACTTCTTTCAAACCTGGTAATACTTAAGGATGAAGTAACTGGAAAAAAGTTGTTCCACTTTTGTGCTGAAACGGGTCGAACAAAATCTTTAATATTTCTTTTAGACTACTTGTCAGCAGTTGAAATTGAAACATATATTTTGATCGAGGCTGATAAAATTGATCTTTCGCGATTTTAGATTGAATTTACTTTTTGAACAAGCGCATCGATTGTGCATTTCTGAGCAGAGCGAATATATTGTAGCTAATATTTAACGATTTTCAACGTAATCGAATGTAATAAACAAATAATGAAATTGACACATGTTTGGAATTAAACAAATATTTTTAGGTGAAAACTCTTTGATGTATCTATCATATTTGGCCTGAACCAAAGATTCCTAAATATCATAACACCTTTAAATATCGAGTATATTTCAGCAACTCTTACATCAATTAATAAATGTTAAGATATTATGAAATTGGAATATCTGAATTTTGTTGTGTTAATGGAATGAATTAAAAGACCATTGTTGCAAGGAATTAACTATGTATTGACATTGTCGTTAAATTTAAGCCACAAATTTACTTAGTTTAGATTTAAGTCACATATTTGGTAATTTCGATAAACTTTTGCGTTGTAATGTTAAAAAAAAATGATTAAAAATAATATAAGGGGTTACACTAGTTTCAATGACATGTAAATGTTAATTAATTCATATGAATTTAAATAACCTACATCATACTAGCAGTGATTTAACATTCCTTACAACTGACTACATAAAACATAACAATTTGGTATAATGGTAAATGAGGTGAGGTGAAGTTTGACTTTATGAGAAGTATTGTCTATAAAGTTTGGAGAAGGGTAGTTACCACGGTAACTGATAACTATTGACACTAGATAGTTCTGGTTTAATAATGGTAATGGTAAGAAAAGAAAAGTTATATGTCTCTGATGAATTTGTATAAGAAATATGTGTAATAGTTCTCGTTATTCAAGAATTGTACTCATGAGGATTGAGACCAGAGAGGGGAATATCCAGTGGAAGTATTTGGATAGATATACGACTGCTGCAGATGTTCTATGTAGAAGGGAAAGAACCTACTGATACGATTTCACGTGTAGACTAAATATCAACAAACGAATGAGTGTAATAAATATGATTTGCATGCATGTCTATCGTTTAATGTGATCAATATTTAATTAGAAAACTTACTTTACAAAATAGTAATATATTGAGTTTACAAAATACATATAAAACGTAAACTTCGGACATCATAAAAGAAAGAGACAATTTGAACGAGGTTTCGAACAATTTGTAGAACAACCAAAAAGGGCATGAAATGTCTCAAGAACTTGTTCCCTGAGTCAGTCATCACTTCCATACCTTTAAGAAGAGAAATTTGAACAGAGAAGCAGTTTAATACTTCTATAAACAATACTTGTGTAGCCCATTTCCAAATGCGCCCTTGTCCAGAAAAATTTAAAATTGAGATATTGGCATTATCGAGTGTACTTCATTATGTTCTAATACATTCGTAAAGTTTTATGATTCCAGAATGTCTGGAAAATTGTTTAGTTATCATAAGAAAGTAAAAGACAGAAACAAAAGTTCACAGTAAAACCTGTAAGTATTTTATCTTCCCCATTTTTCGGATAAAAGTATAATTTTGGCAAATTAAATTTCTGCCATCATTTCTATTATATTCGTGGCTGTAAATTCCACCTAGCATTGAAAAATAAGAAGTGTATTACACGTGTTTTGTCGATTTCCCAACATTTATGGCGATTGGAGTTGGGCGGTTTTGGAAACGCACTAAAAACGTATTGAATTTACTTTCACAACTTTCACTTTAATCTTTTTCGTATGCTACTTTTATTACATTCGGGATGCATACGTTTTGATTCTTGATTTGTTGTGCAGATTGTATATACATACTAACGAAGAAAATAACATAATTTAGACAATTTTGTCCAAATAATTGCTTCACTTGGTAATGTATAAGTATACTGAGAAAAATGTATAATGCATGACTAAAAAGAAAAGCATGAAACGCGCTCTCATATACAGTAACATTATAACTTCTTCAATTGGCGCGCCCCATGCTTTTCTTTTTAGTCATCCATAAACAAAATTATCTTTCACTTGTTAGGACGAGTTGTTTAAGAAAGTTATATTTTTAAAAACTTCCTTTTATAATTTTTTCGAGATATTTCTGTGTTCGGATACTTTTCTCAAGCTGAGGTTTTGTCACCCAAAGTCTAAAGTGTTCTGGAACCAGTCAAACACAACATCGTTGCAGGCTAGTATTGATTTTGGGATAAGGGAGTTCTTACTAAGAACATGCTTTTAAAATATAGGAATATATGAAAGTAAGAATGGAATATTATATTGCCATTCGAATTACGTAGTTGTGCAAAATTTCAGCATTACATGTCGTCGGGAAATGAGCTAACCTTGCAAATTTGAGGACACGATGAACTATTGGGAATTAATGAAAAATATGTAAAAAATACTACAGTTTCTTCTAGCACCTTTATTTACATGTTACCAAAGAGATTAAATTTACTAAGGTGAAAACATATTTTAATACTATTTCAATAAACCTGGGTTCCAAAATCTGGATAGAGGAATAGAATTATAGAAAAATAAAATTTTATCTATGAGGACATTCCTTTCTACTATGAACTAAAATTTTCGAGTTTGGTATTGACAAAATATGTGGGAAAAATATTGACATTTAAGGTACATTTATATGTAACACTTGCCAACAAAAGCACACAACTTCATTAATGTTTTTCACAGGTTTGTGATAACATAATGTTTCACAACACATATTTAGTCTATTATCGTCTTATTTAATCTACAACTACTACAGTACAAAGAATCAGTTTAAGAACACATACGTTAAATGTAACCGAAACACACTTCCTTGAGTTCTTCAGTAACCTATAACTAACAGCTAATACATGAGGATTGTACACAATATATTTATTTACATATTCTTAGGAAAACATCAAACCAAAAACGCACATAGAGAAGTTGAATAATCGCAGTAAATAAATTGTAAAAGCAGCTAAATCCAGCCTGGTACTTTTTCAGGGAACGAGTAAAACCAGAACAGATTTTGCACATTCTGTATTGTGTATAGGATTTAGGGGCTAGGAAATTAGGTTTTGACTCTCATAATTATTTAGAATTAAATTATAAATTAAGAATAATTCAGAAATTCAATTTTTTAAATACACATACTTGCTTTTGTCATTGTAGTACTCATATATCATCCCAACTGAACGATCGATATATATATATATATTTGCACATATAAATAATCTGTTATTAAATGCGAATAGTTTCATTCGAATTTTTCTCTGTACATTTTAGCGACATAATACGTGCATTAAAAATGATCAGTGACCGTAAAATAAACAAGTTTAGAAAACATAATTCTCAAAATTAAAAAAAATATATTAGTTGTTTTCCCATGTCCTTTCATGAGTCAGACATATTATTGAAATATTATTGACATCAGATAAAAATGGATACTTGTGATGTTTCGTTTGCAGAAAGCAATCTTATGTTATCTTGGCCAGATAAATTTCTTGTACCATCTAAATAAAATCATGGCATGTAGTGTAATTTTACACAAAATGTTAATTTTACATTGTTGTTTCCTAGCGAACTAAGACGTTAGTAGTATAGAATGTTGTACACCAAAATTGAACTTCTTGATAGCTTTAAAGCTCGTCTCTATTATTCCATAAATAGCTATTACAATTGAAAGTTTCGTTAAGGAATCTTAATGGAATAAAGTTGTCAATAAAACCATCTAAACACACCCAAAAAGCTTGAAGTAGGAAGAAGAAATACCTGTGGCCTCATAGTATTAGTTAAATTTCTATTCATCGAGCATTCGCGGTTTAATACGTAGAGGTAATATGTTAGCATTCGGAAAGTATTATGTTTGATTTATGACAGGCCATCCTAGTTTAGGTTTCTCAGGCTTTGTTCTCAGTCACATGAGACTAAGGGTATCTTCGAAACCATGCCCTTGCTGATCTCCACATTCTCTCCCCATCTCTTTCCCAGCCTGAGCTGTAGTTGCCTAAAGGATATAAATGAACATCTAAATTCTAAGTTAAATTTCTATTCAATGAAGTTAATACGGCATTATTATTGTAATGGTTACTTGGTATGTGCATTGCCTATATAATGGTAGCAAATATCAATTGAAATATATATGTAATTATTTTGTTAATAAATGCTATTTCTTTACGAATCTTCCTGCTTTTGATTGCTACTATATCCTTCGTGATACTCAGATAAATATTTTAAACAAGTATCCGTGTCCATAGTTGTTAGATACCAGGCCGTAAACATCTAAAATACGTAGTTCATATAAACTGCGGCGTAAATATACAGTAAGCTATATTCGCATATTAAAGAGCAAATTCGAAAATATTTAAGTCCATTTCTCGTCATTGGAATGTAAGCAAACAGGTATTAAATGAAACTATGACACATACACACTGTGTACTGCGTACGCGCGATTTCATTTTTTTTCACAGCTCTTGTGAAAGATTATCGTAACAGATGACTCTCAATAATACAGAGGCTGATTCACGCATATGTAACGTAATTGGAAACTCCATTCCTCCGGAGATAAGAGAATGATTTTGACCAGTTGATTATCACCGTGGAGAGGCAACCTATGAGGAGTTTTTCTATTGCTGTGTATTGGTTAAGTGAAGCATGGCTCCGAAAGTAAACCGCTTTAGGAATATATATACATCGTGTAACTTATCTATGCCTCCCAAATATCATGTCTCCCAAATCTAAAAGCAATGCAAAGAAAATGGGGGCACTGTGGGACTGACTACTATCATGTGCATCATAAAACGCTATTGAATCAACAGGTTCTAGATATCTGTTCGCCCACCCAGCAGTCAAGAATGCGACCCTCCACCGTAGTAACACCTCCTGTGGCGCGGAAGTTATATCAGGTGGCCCTCCAGGAAACCCTCTACCACAACTTACGATGTCCACACGAGTGCATGTGTCTAAGAGAACTGCCAATCGGACACTGCGTGACAAACTACATCTTCGGAAGGTGACAAAAGTTTACCTAACCTAGGTCCATTGCCGTGAATGCAAATATGAACTGCAGACGGGTCTATGAACGTCATCTATCCGGTGACAAATGAAGGTATGTGGCGATTCCGTATGAAGCATGGAAGTATCTGTGCCCACATTCGCTCAGTTATGTACAAATTTACCGATCATATGCACCGTCCCAAGTTCATCCGTTAGTGCAGGGAAGCACGCCCAAATGGATTTATGATGGGGGGGGGGGAACAGTTATCAGGTCAAATTTACATTGCGTAAGGTGGCCAACAACTGCAAAATTAACTCCCAGTGCTATCAACAACATACGCAGAAGACTCATACAGACCCCAAATTATACAGAAGACTTGCCGACGTGGGATAGTTCTGCGTGTACTAAGATAAGGCTCATCACATACTTCCGAATATACACATGCATTCTTTCACCGAATGGCAGCAACCACTGAAATCACAACTATCCCACGTCGGGACATACCAGTGAACTCTCCAAATGGGAAACCCATTTATTACTGTACCTTTGGTCCTCTCAAAAGAGCACTTTCCTCATGTCGTGTCTCTGCAGGAGCTTTGGAAAACTTATAATTAGGAATAATTGAAGATTTTTATGTCTGTGTTGCGTCGATGCCTGTTACAATAGATGTTGCGGTGCAGGGTCACTGTTTGGTGTCAGCGTGGTTACATAGAGGTCAAAAAATGGTGGCGCCATGGGTTTTTGTAAGGTAAGCTTTCATTCAAATTTGGTCACATATACGCGACTCAGTCTCTGTACTCTGCATTTTAAAGAAATGCACCACTGCTGCAGATAAAATATTCACTTACGCGACAAAATTTGTGTTAAGCACGTCGAAGCATCCGTCAAGTATTTTCACTTTTACACGCGTATTTTGCTTTTAATTAGAATAATAAATTTGTTAGTTCTTTTCGTGATCGCTTAGTTTCACGTTGATGTGGTTAAGTACCTGCTATAACACACTATTATGTTATTTCAATTCATAAACGGAAGTACTCTTTTGTACATCATGAAATAACGACATGTTAGTTTTGATGTAGTATGTTAGTTAATTGTAGATGGTGGTGTGATATTTGTACTCTCTGACTGACAACATAGAAGCTGGCAGCATTTGGTATCCAGCTTGACAATATATATATATATATATATATATATATA
>JAGDQP010000252.1:0-68302 GCA_022664845.1 Lepisma saccharinum
AGAAAGAACAACACGCTGTTCGCGGCCAGTGAGATAGTCTCGCAATAATGAAAGGAAGTTACCATGGATATACCACTGAGTATATACATCAGCTTTTTCTTTCTTTCTTTCTTTTTTTTTTTTTTTCAAAATCGTTGATTTTTTGTAACATAATTTGGTTGTTTTGTCTGCATATATCGAGATGTTGAGAGAGCTTCGCTTGTTTCATGCTTTCATTGATAGCAACAAAAACAATGAAGACACAATACTTCTCTTTCTTGAATGGAAATAAATCTGAGATGTATGTGTGTATCAGAATATTTAGGAATCTTCTCTGCGTTACCTCCATTGAGCTTGCAACATTTTTCAGTCTCTGAAGAATCCAACTTTCTGATATCATTAAGACCTGCAATATTTTGAATCTCTGAAGAACGCTGCACAGAACTGCACAATCCATGTTACAAGACACTGCAGTAGCTACATATGCGTTGGCCTAAATGGCTGTGTGCGGGCTACAGCCAGAGCTAAACAACACCAAGACCGGAAAGTGATCTAATACCAAAAACAGTAACATCCTTACGGACACAATGCCGGATCTAGAAATGTTTCAATGGGGGCAAAGTTAAATTTTGCCGCCCTTTCCATCGTTTTTTAGCCAAACAACACAACCGGCCGACGCGACGGCCACAACATTGTCTCGCATCACGTAGTGTACTTTTGTTATCTTCTCTGGAGCCTGTCGTGGCATCGCTATTACTAACTTCAGATAACGCAGTAGACGTGCCTATCTGACTTGAATCGCGGTTTTGGATTTTAAAAATGATGGTAGGTTGTATAGAATAACATTAAAAATGTCTTGAAATTTTGAATACGTTTCGGTCAATTCCAATTTAATAGGCGATTTTACTTCCTTTTTAGGAGCTTCTGATTATTTTAGAGCACCCATTAGATCGGTACTGCACGGACAAATAAAAAGCGGAGATTGACTGTTAGTACCACTATACATCCACAATTAGCGCTTATGTTAGTGAAACTAGTGTAATCTAGTGTATGCTTTACGAACTTCTTGCACATGCTTCTCATTCCGTTTTCATACTAATTAAATTTCATTTTTTTACTATCCCTTTTGTTTTAACTTCTGTGTATTATGTATGAGTGAGGACATTAAGTATTTACTGCAACTATGTTTTTTACATTGTCTGTTTGTATAGTGAAATTTCCGAATAGCGGACACCATGGGAGCATAGAAAAACTGCTATTTAGACATAAATATTGAAATTTTCCTTTAACAGCCATAACCAACTAAAATAACGAAATGACGGACACTTTTAATATATTGTTAGTTTATCATTAAAAGTGAAATGTTTAAAAACTTTTTTCTAAAATAAACTTCTAACTTATGATTCCTTGAACATAAAAATTTGAGAAAAAGACGATATATTCTATTTTTTGTTAGAAATGTCTGCGGATCCCAGTTTGGGGACCTCTTGTATAAGTGATTGGCGATTCATGATTGGTCATAGGCCTATGTGTCAACGTCGTTAGAAAACGTAGCATACAATTAATTTTATCTTATCTTAGAACCAGATAGCATCCAAACTTGCAGTAAGTTTGTACGAGGTTTGGCATTGCAAGTTTGCACGAAGTTTGACGCAGATTGTTCCAAACTTGCTACAACCTTGACGTAAACTTGCTAGTTAACAAGTGCCAAATTTGCTAAAACTTTGCATGAGACGTCGAGACCCCTATGTTGCACTAATCCCAACGTTCTGCCTACTGAAGTGGGCCGATATCGAGCCACCAACCTACTCCTCCAGAATCCCTAACCAAAACAGTAACTTTTTCGGTTGTCCACAAGAGAGAATTGCAGTGGTGGCTTAAGACCAGCTGGGCCTGGAGCAAATTAAGCGGAAAAGTTTGGGGCCCACGGAGAATCACTTGTCAACTTCTCTCACTCGCTGTAGCCTATACATGAGGATGGTTATTGAGATTGTGGCCCATCAGCCATTACAGCCAAGCGCACAAGTAAGGATACTGAGACGGCATATGTCACCCACGACCATCGAGGTGCTCCATTGACTTACCGTAACGAGCGATTAATCATTCGCGTCGACAAAGGGTGGGGCCTTTCGATATGCGGCCTCGGGGAGTAAACACTTCCGGCCACCACTGGAGAATTGATAATGATTGCTGTCTATTGGTATAAGTATTTAGTTATAATTTGTATATTGGTTTCTTGATGATGTAGTTCGTATATTTTTTAAAAAATGTCTACAGCGTTGGGATATGAACCAGGAACCTTTGGATTCGTAGTTCGTCATTCTAACTACTAGGCTTTGGAGTGATTGTCATTTTACTATTCCTTTAATGTCACCAAGACTGTTTCCGAAGTAAAGACATACGCATGTACGCTAATTCCATATTGGGATCGCTGATTGGATCTTGCGTTAGAGCTATGAAGGCTGCTTCGTTTATTTATCTCTTCCGTTCTGGCCTGTCTAGTAATTGAGAATATTGCAGATAGATGTCAGTGCCGTAAGGTGGCATTAATCCGCGTTGGTAAATTAGCGAGGTCTAGGGATCGGGCAACCAGCTGAACGCCCCATCATTCCGTCCAGTTGGACATCGCCTCTTAGCCAACGATGGCCCACTTGCTGGTACGTTCGCAACCATCTTGAATTCATATATTGGTTCGATTTTGTTTTTCCGCTCAAATGACAACTTGGTGGACGCCAATGTCCAGCCGCTTTCGGGCCATCGAATTGATAGATGTCGCCCCTCAATTCCAGACGGTGGCAAACAAGCATGTGGCTGGATTTTACTCATGGAGTTACAGTTCTGCACTGTTAAGAATGTACGGTCTATATTTTTTTTGCACTTCTTGTACCGTGTAGTTCAGAAAGTACGACGAATACTGGAAAATAGGATACACTTATTTTACACTTCATGAGCACTTCTCTAAAAGTACGACCTATATTACTTTGCATCTCTTTTACATTTCTCTGAAAGCTGGATGTAAGTTTACACTTTTTGCAAACTTATCTAACTATACAACTCATGGAGAAAAATATAATTCACTTATTTTGAACTTATTGTACACTATAGTGACCTGCACGGGCCAGCTCCGCTATTTCTTTGAACCGGGCCAGGTTTGGGCGGGCCAACACTGTTTTCTATTCAGTTCGGGCCGGGCTCGGGTCGATTAATTGCAGTCCTTTAATAATTATTGACTTTCGTTAAATGATAATTTGAATAAAGCCAAACCTCAATCTGTGTGCACGTGGAGTGAAAGGTATTACAAACAATGCAATATTGACAGGTAATGTTGCTTATAGCGGGCGCCACTTTCGAAGCACTGCTTTATAAGATAAGCACGCTTTCACAAACCTTCTAGCTTTCTTACATAAATTTTAACTATCCCAAGGAACTAACTATCTGGGAATACACCGGATTAAACTTTATCCAAGATGCAAGTATCACCAGAAACGAGTTTGTTACATCTCTAACGCGAAGTTAACACATTAAGCAATATTTGCCAAATTCGTCGAATTATTGCAGTTCTTAATCATAACGACAATGTTAGAGTCAGCATTTGGGCATTGACTGTGCCAGAGAGATAGTTTGGGAGAGATTATCATTCGACAGCTGTATCTGTAAGTCACTCACACTGAAAAAGCGAAGTTCACATTTCAGCACGTCTGGCTTAAAAAATAAGGTTCAAGATAGTACACAGACCAATATTTACATAAACAAGGAAAAGCTGCTCTACGTTCTAAATAATCAAAAGTTTCAATTTATCTTTCGGTAATTTTTATCAAGAGATTTGCTGAGGTCTTAATTCTTATAGAATATCCTTTGGTGTAGGGCCTACATGCTGTGGATTGAACACCTGCTATTTCTGCAGGTAATACATTGTGTTCTATAATAGTAGCTTGTGAATTTTGTGTTAAGATTTTAGTTATATAATTTCTTCCTTTTCAATTACAAACATAGATGGTATCATTTGGAAGGCAAGCGTGAGGCTGAGAGCCATAGTTTAGAGTTTTGTTGGACCTAGGCCGGATTTAATACTAAATTTTGAGAAAGATTGGGGCTCGAGCCAAAACTTTATAAAATTTATCAGGCCCGGACCGGGCTAGGGTCACGAATTAAAAAAAAAAATATCTAACCAGGCTCGCCCCAAGAATTTTTAAAACTTATCTGGCCGGGTCGGACTCGGGCCAAGAATTTTAAAAACTTATTTGGCCGAACTCGGGCCGAAAACCTCCAAAACTTTCCGGGCCCGGGCTGGGCTGGGCCTAGATACCTTCGGGCTGGATTGGGCTTGGGCCGAAAGATTCGGCCCGTTCAGGTCTTTAGTACATTTACACGAAAATATAACCTATAATTTAAAATATAATACACTTATATTAAACTTACTTATTTACACTTGGCACTAATTCTTGTGCACTTTCGTTAAATTTCTTATATTTTGTTCTTCTCTACACTTTTCTGAAAGTACGAGCTGTATTCTAGAATGTAATGTACATGTTTTGCATTTTTGTCCGCTTTTCAGAATGTATGTTTCTATAATGTAAAATATATTTATGTTGCACTTCGTGTACACGGTACACCTTTTGAATATTAACTTTCTTAATTCATGTGCACTTTTCAGAATACACGACCTGTAAGAAAGTATGATCTATTTTGTGTTATCTTGCATAAAATGTAATTAATTAATTTTGTTTTTCTTGTACATTTTTGTGAGTATACCACCTATAAATATTTGCATTTCGTACACGTTATTGAAGGTCTGACCTATACTATAAAATTTAATACATTTATTTTACTCTTCTCATACATTTCACAATATACGTTGTTATTTCGGAAAAGTATCAATAAGTGCAAAATAAGTATACAAGATAGGTCATACTTTCAGAAAAGTCCACAAGATTTGACAAATATTATAGGTCAAAAGTTCAGAGAAATGTGAAAGAAATTATAAATGAATGTATTTTTTGGTACACACAGAAAAATCGATGCATCAATTTTAACTAAACAGGTCCAGTTAAGGGTTTACTGGTACCGTCAACAAAACATCTGATACTACGAACTGTACAAGAGCAAACTTGTATGGTACATGCAGCGAAACACAAATGGTAAAAAGTGTTCTGGTTAACGCAACTAAACCTAAAGTAACAGATACTGAACATTATAGTACCAAGAACTGAACGATGTTTGATTGAACTCCAACAAAACATGTCTGATGCCAGTTACTATTGTATTATGTAACTGTTACTAAACATTAACAGTAACAGGCACCAAATGCGTAATGAGAAGAACATAACTGGGCGGTTATAATTGCTGTAGTCATACATCCAGTTGAAAGTATATTCACTGAATGTCTTGGAAATTGGCAGCCAGTTTGTTTGAGAAATGTCGTCGACCTGAACAGTAAAGTAAACGTCATTATGATACTGTTGAGGTGTCTCACTTCTGTAAAATCACGGATCAGTCTTCTTCATTGCTCTATTCTAACATTGGATCAATGAATAAAATTTCAAAGTTTCGAATAATTAAAGTCCAAGTAACAGTATTTACTCCAGAAACTGTTTTCGTACCATAAAAGGACTAGTAAAATGTCCTACGTTCAACAGAAGAAACGGTGGAACAGTGATAGAGTGTTGAACAACAAGGTGAACAAGCAAATCTGAAGGTCGTGAGTTCGCACCTCACTCCAGACCTCTCTTTTTTCGCTAGTCAATTCTGTTTTAATAAATGCGTCCAGTAACAGGCACTATAACGTCTGGTACACTGCTTACTGAACGTATTGTTTCCGTTCAGTAAATACCTTTAACTAAATATGTTCAGTTGCCATAGCCGAACGTTCGGCAGGTTCATCTGGAACTATACGTTTGACTTCCTGCAACTGAACGTTCAGTGACTTTTTTTCTGTGTGTAGGAGTTTTGTAAAGTTCCCAGCCAGGCGGGAACCTAGTGGCAGGGCCATGGACTTCGGATTAATAATGGGTAGGTACGCGGGTTCGAACCCCGTGGCCGACCGTCATGACGAGATTTTCCAGTGTTTCTGTAAGTTTCACCAGCCAAATTCCAGGATGGTATCTTAGTTAAGGCCCTTGTCTTCCTCATCCTTTACCTAACCCAACCCTGGCTGAGCCAAGAAGCCATAAATGAAATGAAAAGCATTTTTTTTTTTAACTTTACAAGAAGAGCAAAATAATATACACTGTACTTTTTGAAGAGTTCAGTTCAGAAGTGTAAAATAAGTGTATTATATTTTACATTATATACCATACATTTTTAAAAGAGTAAAACAAGTGGAAATTAAGTGTATTATATTTTACAGTGTTTGTTGCACTTTGTGAATCTCGTACGGAATTTATTGCAAGTGTAGTTGATTTTTTTTTTTTTTTGTATAAGAAGTGTAAGATAAACGTATATATTTTAAAGTAGGTCGTATGCTGTGAAAAAAGTGAAAAATGAGGAGTATTATATTTTACAGTGTAGATGGTAGGTTTTTTTTTAAACGTACAAGTGCCAAATAAGATAAATAGTACTTTCGGAAAAGTGCACAAAAAGTGGAAAATAAGTGCATTATATAAGTTGTATTAGAATATAGGCCATAACTTCTGAAATATTTACAATTGAAAAAAAAAATGTGTATTATATTTTACACTATAGCTTGCACATTCAGAAAATAAGTGCAAACATAATAGTATAGATTTTAGAACAGTCATCCTATTACAAAGGGGACAAGATGTTCAAAGCAATATATATCATATTTGCTGAAAAGTGCAAAAGTGTCTACATAAGTAAATGCAGACTTCCTATTCTATTTTACATTGCAGGTAGTACTTTCAGAAATTTAATGCTGGCTCACAAACTTTCATCTGGTTTATGTTGGAAATGATAACTCGAAACTTTCTTAAGGTCAAAATGAGCTCCAACGAATGAATGCATCCTACGTTGAATTCTTGAAATTCGAAAGTGAGGATGGGGCTCCACTTTATTTTAAAAATCCCTTTGAAATGCAATTAAATTAACTCGAAACATTTTTCTTGTAACTCAAAACAACTCAAACCGAGTTCAAACGAATGCCATAAAAGTACATTTAAAAATCGGAGGCGGGGGAGTGGGGTAATTTAATGGACCTAACATCAGTTGTTACTACAAACTTAAGTCACTGCCCATTAGCGTAAACGGGCAACCTTGATTAACTGTTCGCAATCATCACTTACACTTACAACGGTCATGTCATTACCCTTGTGTTTGCAGACGATTAGATTAAGTTCGGGAGTCCAATTACATTACAACCGCCAAGTATCGCCAACAGACTGTTCCCGTTGTTTCTTTATCACCTTTCTGTCAGGCTTCGTCGGTCCTCCATAGGCTCAAAAGCTCAAGGCCAACATTCGATAACTCACTTTGACGTCAAAGCCAACACAGCAATGAGTGGGAAAGTAGATTTGGTTCATCCTTTACTGGGAAATTGCTGGTTCATTAACAATGGAGGAGAATCCGCAATACTTCCATACTCCGTCAGCGTGAAATATGCTGAAGCTATCAGAGGAGCATGAGAATTCTTGTAATCAAATAATGCTTTTGAGTAAAGTTTCTTATTGAAGGTATACATCGTAAAGGAGATTCTTATAGGTCTACAGCACAACCTTAATTCATTTAAAACGAAATACTTTTGTACCAAATCCTCTCCAAGACTTAATTGTCTTTATCAACTTCGCTCTTCGATTTATTTGGCAAATTGGCATATCTTACGTCATTATTCATAAAAATATTGCGCTACTTGTTGTGATGGTATTCTACGTTTCGGTGTTCCCCTCAGACCCGGAACTAAGCATTTTTAGACATACGTTCACAGGACGTTTTGTATCTTCTTGATTCTGACCTCAAGCATATCAATGACTTGTTAATCTTAATTCTGAACGCCTAACTAATATCTTAACCTATTTATTGCTGCTAATATTGTTCTTCTCTCACATACCATCTGCATTGCATAATTTTCCAGTTGATCTTTTCTATTCTTCTCCATGTTCACATTTCAAAAGCTTCCAATTTTCTTTCATTACTTCTCTGTTAAAGTCAACGTTTTGGCTTCATATTAAATACATCATATTATATGTAATACTCAATACAAAATATTTAAACAATAATTTCTTCAATATCTTGTTCAATGCTCATAGATTTTTTTTTTCTGCTTAGTGAATGTCTCTATCATTCTCTCCTATTCGTAGTGTTATTTACTTTTCATATTTCATATCCTTCCTTATAAATAGTGCCCGCGTGCTTGAAGCTGGATACATCTTCTTTCTTCCCTCTAGTTTTGTTGCGTATGGAAAATATGTAAAGGATGCACCAATATTGAGAATTGGCGCTTCATTTAATCATACTAAGACCAGTGAAGGAGAGGGTGACTGAACGTTAGCAAATTATCTTTGTGTGTATTTGTTTAGTGTATCCTGCAAGATATCTTTACAGGAAAAGATATTAAGTTCTTTGCTCTCTTTCACATCCCTTTGGAGCAACTGAATGGAACATAAGTAATGTTGTTCTTTACCACATAATTCCTAGATCAATGCCTATTACAAATAAATTTTAAAAGTTCTCACGGCAGATATTATTTCGAGCCTACCTCATTGACTGAACCCAGTAGAAACCAGTCTTCAATCCGATTCTGCGGTATTTTTGTAGTTGTTTGTTCATAATTCGAATTTACATAAATGTTATAAATATATAAGAAAAAATCAAATATAGTCTTTAAAATTACACTAAAAGTTAAAATTATATATCTACACATACAGGGTGTCAATAAAAAAAATGGCACAAACTTCGGGTGCTGACTATTTACATTAAAATAAGGTTCCTCGTTCTTTTGAAGAAATTTCGAGGTATATGTAGTTTCTTTCGTAGCTACAGAAGCTGAAAGTTAGGCGACATCGTCACAAATTACGTAAATCACAATCGAAGTAGTACCCGATACAATTATCCCTCCAAGTTGCATTCGCCAATCACAAACATACTTTAAATAGGTTTTCGAACTACATGGTGTAGAATGGTGGATGAGGGAGTGGAAGCATAAGTCAATCTGGTGCCCGGGGCAAGTGAACTAGATTGAGGCCTGTTCGCGAGCACAATCATGAGCCCACATTAATACTGTTGACCGGAATACCTTATTTCCCGTTATTACGAGCCCCACAGGAAAACGGGGAGGGGAAAAGGAGCACGGGGGCTTACTTGCCAAGGCAGATATCCTCGCTCACTCGCCGTCGTATCGTAATAAGAATGGTTATTCAGATTGTGGAGAGTCATGGTGATCAGTGATTACAGTCAAGCGCACAAGTAAGAGTCCTGAGATGGCATAGCTATTGCTCACTGACAAAGCCGGTGCAAGTGAAACAAGCGGCCGCTTGGAGCGGTGAGTTGAGTGGCCACCGCGTAATCGGCGCCTGGGTATAGTTATAAAAAATAATACTAGTTAAATGTACTCCCATATTTATTACAGTCACATAAAAACGAAATTAATATGATTATGATTAGAGCCCGGATTTGTATGCAAAATGCATGTTATAGTAACATGCAGAAACGTATGGTAAGTACTTTTTTTTTTCGATGGACTTGTAAGGATTCGTTTGAGACGCATATGATAGCGCATATGATATTCATGCATATTTCGTAAACTTTGCAGGATACTGCATATTTCCGAATTTTATTGCTACATACTAGCATATTTCAGAGTATATCACAAGAATGTAGGTTATATTTAAAGTGAACTGAATCACTTTGTAAACGCAGATGTAGGATAAAATATGTTTTTTGGATAAAAAAGCGTTGTGTTTGTTGCTCACAATCCTAGGTAAATTCACTTTCGATTGCTGGCAACACTGCACGGGAATATTCCCTTCTTGCCAGCTGCTTGGACAGGTTTGTCCCGTCCGATTCTATATCAACGTACCGGTAGTTCAGTAGCGTTGTGTGTGGGTGTGGGTGTTCTGTTAAACATGCCACCTAAAAAACCAAATAAGGCAGACCTGCGCAAACACGTACAAGAATTTGGAAGTAGTGTCTTTACAGAAGATGGTTCAGTTTTATTCTGTGTGGTTTGCGAAAAAAAAATGTTTCGGCAGAGAAGAAATTCCAAGTTACTCAACATGTCAAAACAACACGACACCAGGATGCCCTTTTGAGAAGATCACGCACTAAGCAACAACCAATTACCGCTTCCACTACTTCTCCAGCTAAATGCGTAGCAAGTGATTCATTCTACGTAGATCTGTGTTCTGCGTTTTTGAGTACTAATATTCCTTTGTGGAAACAGAGCAATGGTAATCTACGAGGTTTCCTTGAAAAATACACGGGTAAAAACGTGCCTGATGAATCGACACTACGTAAAAACTATGTGTGTGTTTTAATGAAGTCATGGGAGAAATTCGGGAAGTATTGAAGCACGAAAAAATATGGGTGTCTGTCTATCGATCAGACAACTGACGCGGCAGGACGCTGTGTTTGCAATGCTGTTGTTGGCGCAATGAAGGCGAGTAGTAAACCTTACTTACTGAATATCGAGGTGTTAGAGAAAGTAAATCATTCCTCAACTGCCAAATTCTTTAATGATTCGTTAACTTTGTTGTGGCCAGATCGATCGCATCCAGTACGACAATGTCTTACTCTTTGTTATCAACGCGGCCCCGTACATTGTCAAAGCAGCATCTGGTTTGAAAGTGTTGTATCCAAAATTAGTCCACCTGACTTGTCTGGCACACGGTCTTCATCGCGTAGCAGAAACAATCAGATGCCAATATCCGGAAGTAGACGCGCTTGTATCAAATGTAAAGAAAGTATTTGTGAAAGCTCCATCGCGCGTACGTATCTTTCGCGAAGTTGCGAAAAATGTTCCGCTACCTCCGCAACCAGTTTTAACCCGATTGGGCTCGTGGCTAGAAACTATGTCGTATTATGAAGATAACTTTAATCAAGTGAAGACAGTTGTAGACTCATTAAATCCCGATGATGCAGCCGCTATGTATGTGTCACAAAAATGTTTCTCTACAAGTGGCATTGAGAACAAAATTAAGTACATACACAACCACTTCTCGAGAATACCTGAAATTATCAGATAGGTGGAATCCCGTAACAATGCTTTGCAGCATTCACTCTCATTGTTGGGCGAATTATCACAGACTTTACCAAGTATTAGGCAAAAATCCCGGGTACAAAACAATCTGTGACATTGTAAATGTACTTAATGGTGAAAACATGGAATTGGAAGAGAACCTAACACAGGAAGACATTTGGTGTTTTTCACATGCACCAATGACTTCTGCTTATGTAGAAAGGAACTTTTCGATCTACAAATCGTTTCTCACTGATAAACGCAGAGGGTTTACAGAAGAAAACCTAAGGAAGACGTTAATAGTTCATTGCAACAGAGATATTTTAGTAAGAAATTGCAATTTTATTTTCTTAGTGTATATTTCAGTGCATAAGTTAATTTTTTTTATGAATATTTTTCGTGCATATTTGCATGCATATATCGGGGTTTGTTTGTGCAAAGAAATCCGGGCTCCAGTTATGATTATTCTCCCCATTTCTTACCTTTATTTTTAGTGTAAGGTAAGGCTTGGAGCCCGACCCTTCTACTCACACTAGCACAGTGGGCTCAGGCTTTTACATGTATAATAAAGTTGTTTCTCCTCCTCTTTTTCTTTTGTGGTTTTTTCAGGTCTCGAAATGGAAATTTTCACGAAACGGTTCGTTAACATGCTATTATCCTGTTTTGTCTATGATTACCATTGTTGACGAGACGGAACAGAACAGTTCCAGGCATTCACGAACCGGAACGTCGTTCCGGTTTGCTCCGGTCCATTTCGAGCCCTGTTTTTTTTTAGCGTACCGACGCCCTCCAATCTTGTTTTTGCTCCTATAGTGTTGTGTATCATTAGCGGTTTGCCTGTATTTGCTGTTTTGCCCCTGAGGTTATGTATGTTCATGTCATGCCTATGAATCCATATATGTATATCAACTTTTTTCGTCGGAGTCTGTGGTTCACCTTTTTGTTAGGTTCGAACATCTTTTTGCAGTATCCCGGGTACGAACTCACGAGCCAGGTGTAGAGACGTGGCACAGGTACAGAGCGACTGTAGCTCAGAGCGTTGTCTTAGCATTCGGAAGACCCTGGGAACAATCCCAGGGGCCGCCTATCCTGACTGAAGTTATCCAGAGTTTTCCCTAAGTCTTATCAAGTAAATGCCGGGATGGTATCTAAAAAATAGGCCCTTCCGATATCCCCCCACCCTATTCCGACCTGAGCCTGAAAAGCCTAAAAGACATAAAATATCTTTCTAAAGAATTAAAATTAGGTGGCTCAGGTGTCGTTGGAAAAGTCTTGAACCAGATCTACCGGAACAGACTTTAACAGGTGCCGCAGCTGTCAGTGTTGCCAACTACTTTAAAATGTTAATGTTCATTTTTCAATTTGTTTCCATCCATACCGTTACCGTACATACACCAAATTTGCATAACAATTATTCGACTTAATACAAAGATAATGTACCCAAAGCACCCGAGTTTTCAGTCTTGCCAATCTATTCTATAAAAATTAATGTTGGTATATCTGAGATGCTATCAAGGGAGCTGAACCCTTGAAATTTTTAGTAAAATCGCAGAGGTAACTTTTTTGTTCTTTGCCACTGCATTTCTGAAGTAGGGCTTAATTTGTGCTCATTGTAGCACATGTTTTTTTTTTTTTTTTTTTTTCTTGATAAATGATATATAGCTGCTACCTGTAAAGCATCTTAACAAGTAAACGTAGTTTCGCAGGAAAATCTGCGACGTTAGTCACTCTGGACCTTCTATTACAATGTATTACATAATTCAATTTAAAATATAGGATTAAAAGTTCTAACTGCTAAAGTGACCAGACTTTCCGCACCTCAATCCGGCAAAAGTAATGTTTATTTATTTAATCATTCAAAACATAACACAACAGGCAATATGTCTAATTACAGTGCTTGCGTGTACATGATAGTACCTAGGTAGTTACAGATACAAGAAACAATCATATTTCCTCACCTGCAGTTCTTTTAAATTCTTTAACAGTCATTCCAAATATATTTACATTAACTTTCAGTTCAATTTTGTTGTAGAAAGCACTCATTCTCCAAATTGGGAATTTACAGGGAATTTCAGTCCCTGTATATAGAATTTCAGTCCTTTGCTTTTTGCAATAGAATTCCCATGTACAATGAATATGCTGAAAAGAAGGAAATTAAACCGGCCGTGTGGTCTGCGGCGGTAGGCTAACTGCTCGAAGGTCCCGGGTTCGAGTCCCGGCAGGGGCATGGGTTTTAATGGCTAAAGATCTAATCGTGACGAGCCGAAGACCAAAGTTACTAGACTGGCCCATATAAAAATAAAGTTTACTAAAGAAGGAAATAAATTCATGAGTATGTTTACCTAGGACAGCTCAAAACATCGAATGCCCAGTTGACGAATGAAATAAATAGATGTAAAATGGCGTGGAGATCGTTTGGAAGACTACATTTTATTTTCAAAAGCAAACTACCAATATGTTTCAAGCGTAAAGTTTGTAATCAATGTGTCTTACCTGTAATGATGTACGGCTGTGAAACTTGAACATTGAAAGCGCAAACGACTCAAAGATTGAGTCACACAAAAAGCAATGGAAAGATGCATGCTACGAATAACTAGGAAAGACAGGAAGACAAATGAATGGTTTCGCGCACCAACAAGCGTAGAAAATAATATAATCAAGACTGCGAAAAGGATGAAGTGGAGATGGGCCGGTCACATAGTAGATGGTAGATGGATGTGCTACACTGGATTCCCAGAGAAAAGAAACAAGACCGAGACGACGTCAAAATGCAAGATGGGTAGATGAAATCAAGCGTTTTTCAGGAGCCAGATGGATGAGGCTCGTAGCGGGATACCAAGACATGTGGAGAGAAAAGGGGGAGGCCTTAATTCAGCAGTGGATAGAAAACGGCTGAATATGATGATGATGATATTTTCATTGAATATTTTCCATAAAAAAGTAAAATTCTAATAAGAACAATTAAGTACCGGTACCATCTTGGTGCTAAATATAGAATAATTAACAGTAATTTTAGCACAGAATTTCTTATATATAATAAAATTATTTATTGCCTCTTCTTGTTTATTTAAATTTTCCGGGAACACTTGGTGGAACCCGGAACGTCTGACGTATGCCACCTTAATTGTATGTGTTGTGAGTGCTTAGCATTCCATTCCTTTATAGACTCAATCAGTAAGGAAATTATTTAAACCCGTTAAATTCAATTAATTGTTTTTCGAGCACCACTTAAATTGTCCATGATTAACAAACTTTGGGTATCTTTTCATTCTAATATATTGGGCAACCCTGGTATCTCCAAGAAATAAGGTCCTGTGACAATAGGCATTGGTAGAGGTGTGCATTGATTTTTTTTTTCTTTTTGTAGTTTTTAATTATTTAACTCTAACAATAAAATTTTAAACAAGTTTTCGATTGAGAGAGACGTTATTTTATATAACGGAAATTGTGTCTACTTTGATCTTAAAAGCAGGAAGGCAGAAAATGTAAGTGTTTTCTATTCTCAAGTTAATAAAAATATGTAGGGGGCCTACTGTACATATTTTCATTTACTAAATGATAGGTTAGGTTAGAAAACATTTGTACTTTGAACTTCGTATGAATTCAATTGTTCTGGAAAATGATACTATTCATACTAATTTCACCAGTTTCGAAACTAGGTGTTTATGGGGCTAATTGGATGGATACATTTCCATATTATTAATTATGGTTTTATTCGCTTGATCAATTTTAACTAATTAACTTGGCCTACGGCGCTCGCAAGTACCCACCTTGGTCATCATAATTTCATTATTCTTACAACATCGGGTGAGTCATACAGTTCATGGAGTTCTTCAGTATTCAGTTTTCTCCATTGTGCAGTCATCTCGTCCCGTTTCGGCCCCTATATACTTCTTAAAACCATATTCTCAAACGCACGTAATTTATGTTCATCTGCTAGGGTCGTACTCCAACTTTCGCAACCGTCAAGTATTACCAGCAGAATGACCGGTCTGTAACATTATATGTACTATACTTTGAAATTTTAACTTCCTAATCGCGAAGTAATGAGTTTCTGGTGAATAGAAACATGCGTTGATCTTTTTTTTTTTTTTTTTTTTAAGATTATTTTTCACATGACAAGAACAAAAAACTTCCGTGTTGAGGCCAAAATATTTGAAATGTAGTGGGGATGCAGATTATCACGGAGAGTACTATGCAATTACTAGTGAAATGATTTTACAAATCTGAGTGTTTTGTTTTCCAGAGATGGGTTAATTAATTTATTCATTAATTAATAGAGATTTTCGCCCTCAATTACAGGAGTTTCATAAAATTTCAGGTAACAAACAATTGAATTAAAGAAAACAAATAAAATATCCGGGTCATATTGAATTAACCCCTCTATCTTAATCATCATCCCTCTTTTACGTAAGTGACAACTTTACATTACAACAATTAAAAATTCTTAGTAGGAGATTTTGTTGTAGTACGTTATATAACAGTTATTTCAAGCGAACCTTCTCACACATGCAAGAGGAGAAACAGAAGTCTAGAAAAGAGGTACAGTATTAGGAAAAGTCGATTTTGATATTCGTTTGATCGTGGATGACAAATTGGTTATTTCATGTAAACGAATAAAGATATTATCGTATTTGACGTATTTCATATATATCGTAGATGTATCTGTCAGATATGAAGTGGGTCACGTTTTAAGTTAAGCTCGTGGGTCAAATGGATCACGTTGCGGTTGAAGTGCGAATCGATTGGTCACGTATTAAATATAGGTAAGTTGATCGTGGGTCAACCTTATGTGACCCACCGAGACACCTTATCCTGAACCATATTTATCGGGGGGGGGGGTGAGCAGCCTGTGTCTGGGCATGAAATGTATATTAAATACATGTAATTACACCTAAAGTTATACAATTTTTGCCTGTAACTATAAATTTAGGGAGTGGACCCCCGGATCCACCCCCTAAATACGTTCCTGAGTGGGCTTATCTCTCGCCTCCACTTCGAAAGCTCTTCCAGTACAACTTGCCAAAGACATGATGCAACCCTGTACAGCCCTGTTGTTCCATCTTTCCACCGTGTTCCAACAATGTAGCTGAGATAACAATCTGTGTTTTCTTACAGGAAGCTGACATGATTTCAATTTTTTTTAGCTACATAGGTCTACATAAATGACCTGGACATGTTTCCGCCTTTGTATTCAATGTTCTGAAATACTTTCCTTGTTGTCCAACAGATGGCATTTCTGTTCACAGCGATCATGAGAAAGACAGTCTCTGTATTTGACATTTTTATGAAAATCTAAATTTTATCTATTTAGATCAAGGAACAGGGAGTTGAAAATGGCCTTACCTGAAAAAATAAAAATAAAAATGAAACTTGGCAGTTTGACACAGTTTCATGTCTTGAGTATTATGCCAAATTTGCGACCTCGGAGCGTTGCCGCTCTCTGCCGAAAAAAATGGCGCCTTTTCGTAAATATGATTGAACGTAGTGTTAAAACTTGAAAAGGTAACTTCACAAGATAGATAAACTACTAGTTTTGTCGAATTTTATTGAGAACTGGTCACATTAATCCAGCTCCGAATTTGATTTCGATTAAATAAGTTTAAAATGAACTTAATTTAACCTGCCTGAAATTAATTTACCAGCAACACTAAGTTTGCTTTTTGTTTATAGAGACTTCTAGTATTGCTACATTGCGCTGAACCCATGTGTTTGAGTGTTACAAAACTTGAAATATGGCACCTTTAACAAGGACACAATACGAAATTCAAGAGCGAAATGTTCAATTTTAGATGACATTCAGTCAAAATTATGACATTTGGAAGGGTTTTTCTTGTTCTATTAAGAAAAAAGTAAAAAAAAGTGACTAGGCTACTGTTATTTTTGTAAAAGAAAAAACTTCAATTAAATACAACGAGGTCTGGGTATTGCTCATTGCTCAAGCCCATTGCTCTGCTTTAAGTTCGTATAATCAAATGACATCTTACATAACACTCTTTTTCCAGCCAGATTTATATTATCGGTTCCGAATTGTTTATCTGACTGAGATCGGGTAGGGAAGTCTAATAAATTCTGAACCAATCTAAATTTCTGTAAACCCTTGCGATGTCTTGGGTGTCAACTGGGCGCCTTCTCTCTCCTCTTTCCCGAATACAAGATGTGAATTCGTTTTACATACGATAAGAATGCAACCTCCCGTAACGTGGCTTCCTTCAGAAAACCACGGAAGAAAAGAAGAAAAAAAAGCTAGAAGAAGATTTTGAAGGTAGTGTACTCTTACCTCAAGTACTCTTGACGGGGAAGGCGGGGGGACATTTTTAATCCTTTTCTATTGTCGCAGTAGAAAGTGGTATTCGAATGAATGACAACCAGTCTTGAATCGAAATTAAATTGAGATCTTGCTCCCTGAAGATGGCACTTGATGGCGATATCATGAGCGTAAAAAGTCTACTTAAAATTTTATCACTTTACTGTGATAAGAAAGAAAGACGACTCAAACCAGTTGTGAAAAATCTGGCCCTGGGGAGATAGAGACCATCCTTCAACTTTGAAAAAAAAAAAAAAAGCCCTTCCAGCCTAAGCTGTTTCCCAGCGTTTTGTTTGCTTACATCGCCTTTGCCTAATGCCTTGTAGATAGACACAGATACATATAATCTGGTAAGTAACAATCATCGTCCACGGAAGTTTCCATGTTATTCCTTAGAAATAATAAGAATAAATTACTCTGTGCGATTTTTCCATAAGGTGTTTCGTCCATAGGGTGTAAATTATAAATTCTAATGTTCTAGCAGTTGAACGAGGCGTTTTCCAGTTATGAGAGAGTATTTAAACAATGGACTACTTGCCTGACAAATTTGGTGTTGTCCCAACTGAGGAAGTCCTAACTCAGGAAGTACTATGAAATTTTCCCAACTGAGGAAGTATATCTTTACAGAAGAGTGCTAAGATAAAGATAAAAAGATAAAATGAATTTTATGGGCGGTAACAGCACTATGGCTTACGCCCGTCCCGACTACAGAAGAGTGCGTTCGCAAAACTTAGTCCGAACTGAGGAACAGATTGAGCTTGCCTGAGGCAAGTTGCCCAAACTGGTTTCATTATGGAAGATAACGTTTTCTTAACTAAACTAGAGCAGTTTAATGCGATGCAAGAAACAGTAAATAATTGAATATTTTACAATTTGCTTCATATGTAGATGTAGTTAAGAATACGATTTTTTCAAAATTTGGAAGCCTAACGTCATGAAAATATGGGCTATTTTCATCAATTTAATATAATAATAATAATAATAAATAATCAGGCCCGTCATTTCAGCTTTTCCTAGGGTGGAGGGTAAAAAATTTACTGATGTCTACTTACTGATATCTTTATATATATATCATATTCAGCCGTTTTCTATCCACTGCTGGACGAAGGCTTCCCCCTTTTTCTTTCCACATATTTTGGCCTGCTGCTATCCTCATCCATGTAGCCCCTGAAAAACGCTTAATTTCATCTACCCATCTTGCATTCGGACGTCGTCTCGGTCGTTTCTTTTCTCTAGGATTCCACTGTAGTATATTTGTCGTCCATCTTCCATCTGTTCGTCTAGCTATGTGACCGGCCCATTTCCACTTCAGCTTCTTCGCAGTCTTTATTAACTCCTCTACCTTTGTTTGTGCGCGAATCCATTCATTTGTCTTCCTGTCCCTCCTGGTTATTCCTAGCATTTTCTCTCCATTGCTCTTTGTGTGACTCTCAATCTTTGAGTCGTTTGCGCATTCAATGTCCAAGTTTCACAGTCGTACATCATCACGGGTAAGACACATTGATTATAAACTTTACGCTTCAGACACATTGGTAGTTTGCTTTTGAAAATAAAGTGTAGTCTTCCAAACGAACTCCACGCCATTTTCCATCTTTTATTTATTTCATATTCGATCCAATACTGGATGAAGCCTTTCCCCGGTGGGAGGAGGTTGGTCTACTGCCCCCACGCTGACCAGACGGGTTGGGAGAGAAGAGCCTGGACTCTCAGTGTGATCGTTACTATATTTTATTCATAGCAGCTCCCCAATTGCATCACGATGCTGAGTGGGCACCGTTCCAGACCCAAATGCCTTAGAAAAAAAATCCTTTACAGCGCCGGGAGTGGAACTCGGGACCCTCAATCCGTACCACTAGAACGACGGGGCGGTGTGTGTGTGTGTGTGTTAAGAACTAGAATATGCCATCGTTTTTTATGTGTACACAGTAAAAAATGGCTATGTTAATTCAACACAATGCGGTGTTCCAGCGTGACTACCACTTTTGTGTGTTAAATCAACACAACACACGGTGTTGATTTCGGTAGTGGGAGAATAAAAGTTACGGCAGCAGCTAAATTTGAACATGGGTTGCTCAGTTAGAAGCCGAGCGCCTTACTGACTTCGCTAAATTGTCAGACCGAAAAAGCACTAGATTGAAACAGTATAGAGGCTAAAAAAAATGTTGTTGAACATTAAACACAAAGAAAGTTACTCTCACGACTTATGCCATGATTCAATCACTTTCCCATTGTTCAATTAGGGATCACAATTCCCAGTCATTGAGAATATGTTCCATTTCTATGAAAGCAAGCGCAGCATTTGACATGTTGTTACGATAAGAAAGCAGTAATGCTGCTCAAGTGTTTCGCTGTCGCCATCTTGCTTGCTTTCATAGAAATGGAATATTCTCAATGAATGTGAATTCTGGTTCTCAACTGACAAATAGGAAGTGATTAAACCATGGGATAAGTCGTGCAAGTAACTTAGTTTGTTTGGGGGGCTCAGCAGCATATATTTGATCCAATACACTGTTTGAATCTATAGTGTAGTCGTTTAATTCAAATGTTGTTAAGTAAATATCGTTTCCATCTAGTACCTTTTCTGTCTGACAATTTAGCCAAGTCGGTAAGATGCTCGACTTCTAACTGAACAACCGATGTTCAAATCTCGCTGCATCCGTAACTTTTTTTTTCACAGTACCGAAATCAACACCGTGTGTTGTGTTGATTTAACACACAAAAGTGGTAGTCACGCTGGGACACCGCATTGTGTTGAATTAACACAACTATTTTTTACAGTGTACCATGTTTGGACATTTGTTTTCAGTATATTATCAACGTAGTACCTGTGTAATTAGTAGATTAAAAGGTTCGCGTGGAATATTCTGAATTCTGATTCAGAATTTGCTGATTCCTTGACACATCCATTAAACTTCGTAATAAGTTGTAACGAGAAAATTATGTTAACAACTCATAATTGCTTGGCAACAATTCATATTTCTTGGCACCGCGGTGCACCGGTAAGTGATTTTACTGTATAGCAAAGTCTCATTCCTTAAAATTAATGTAGTAGCTTCTCTTCAACTAGCGAAAAAGCCGCCTAATGTTTGATATAATAAAAGTATATATTAATTAGGGAACTTTACTTTCTGGCTGCCTTAGTATGTTGGGACCACAGTCATAGTCTAATAAGCAGCCATGAAAAATTTTGTGCAGAACAGTTTCGAACTCTGTTCTAAACAGTTTCGAAATCTCGAGTGATCGTAGGATAGTGAGATGAGAATTTGAAATAAACACTGAATTAGAGAAGAAGGTTGTCAGAGGAAACCCATTTTAGATTATTAGAAATCTAGGGCAAAGCAGACAGAAATCCGATATAGTACTAATGAACATAGTCAGCACTGGGAAGAGATAGACAATTAAAAAGATATCAATTACAGAAATAATGTACTACACATATATTGTTATGAAAGAAACCACTGAAACTAGCTTGAAAAAAATCAGATAAAAGTTTTGGAACTTGGGAAAAACAAATACTGGCGGCTGAGGAACCTAGTGGAACAGTAACGTTTTTGATCTCGATTTTGACGTCTCTTAGTGAAACATTTGATGAGCTGCGGAATGAATGACTCACAGCAAGTAAGGGGATAGCAAAAGAGATAACATCTCAAATCTAAAAAAAAAAAACACTTCCTCACTTGCAACTCCCGAATTTCTAGGTTCAGGACACTTCCTCAGTTGCAACTATTTTCTATGGAATTTATGGACTTCCTCAATTGGGACTTCCTCAGTTGGGCATATATCATATCACAAATTTCAGACCTACAGTCAATGCCTCAGGGGAGAAGAACCTGTATGCATAGAGAAAGCAAATTTCTCCCCTGAGGCATTCATCGACCCTAGGTTTCAAATTTGGCATGTGAGTCTTCTATGGTAATAGTCTCGTAGAGCTGCAAAACGTTTCGCTAGTATTAAGAAATATACAATATGCACTGCACTTTCATTAGCTACCTTATTGGCTTTAAAACCCATGCAGATTAAAAGAATCGCAAAAGACCAATGCACAGTGCGGCCGATTCCCAAAAAAAGCTGATCAAAAGTAAGAAACGCAAGTGAATGATCTCTAAATCTGTAATCGGGTTTCTTTTGGGTCGCTGATTACGAATTTGAAGTCAGACTTGCAAAATGTCACCCCCTTCATCCCCTACTGACAACCTCTATTGCAAAATTGAACCCCCTTGACAACATTTTAACATTTTAGCGTATACTTAAATTGTTGTTAATGAAATATGATGATTTAAAAAAAAATGATTTCTGATTGGATTTTGGATGGCCATTTTGAATCCAAGATGGCGACCTTTTCAACATATTGTAATATTTACCTAAACTACTCGTGATGATACAGTTTTATGACAAATTTCGATTCTTTAGCTGAAACTGTGTGGAAAATGGATTTTTGGGTCCGCCATTTCCAATCTAAAATGGCATCGTTCGACATATTTTGTAATATTTGCTTAACCTATTAGTAATCATGTACGTTCATATCTAATTTGATGTTTCTAGCTCCAGCGGTTTAGGCTCAGCACTCTACACAACAATAGGTTAGGCGGCCATTTTGGATCCAAGATGACGACTTTTTCAACATGTTGTAATATTTTCCTAAACTACTCGTGACAATACACCTTTGTGCCAAATTTCGAAGCTCTAGCTCAAACGGTGTAGATTTTCGGATCCGCTATTTTGAAACGATTGAATAACTAACAGGGGTAACTTCGGGCAGATTTTTTATATATATATATATTGACAAACATACTTTTGACTCTAACTTACAATAAGTCTGACAGCGGAACAACACGGAACAACATAACTTTTTCATAATAACATATCGTATTTTAACGCTTTCAATGAATAAAAATGAATAACAATTATTGTTTCACTAATAATTTATATTTGATAAATTATGATTTCGTAACTTCTTTTATACATTCTACGTACTTTCAGACGTTGATTCCATTTTATTTGATTATGATTTACTTCAACCTAAAATTTTTATACAACTTTCAACACGTGCGTCCTTTACAGCCTCAGTAACACAAGTGATGATAATCGAACAAAGGTACCTTTGCGACTTCTAGTCTGGAACATGTAAAAGGAAATAAACACTTTCTTAAGCAATTTCTGACCATTACAGATGTTCTGTAATAAAGCCAACATGAAAAAATCCCTAACTAGTTACTTTTTTATTTTACTTTTGGCCAGCTTTTTTGGAATCGGCCGCACTGTGCAATGTTATCTTACAATTTGCCAAGGAATATAATGGTTGGTAAGTGAACTCTGTCTGTGGGTGCGAATTTTCACTGATCCAACATACTGTATACATACAGATGCTTATCAGAATAATGGAAACACCTGTAGTTGGCAACACGTCAGATGTATGGGTTGGCAGTGGTGTCGTGGCGACCGCAGCGCCGGACTGCTGCTGGTGGTGTGTTAGGTCGGTCTCCATACTACGTCAGGCGTCGTGGAACAGGAGTGTGCAGTGGCTCCAGCAGACGGAGGTAGTGTAAAATGGGAGACCTCTCAAGAGTTTCAAAGAGGGCAAATTGTTGGTGCGCGGTTATGTGGAGTGAGTGTGACGGCAGTGGCTAGTGTGTTAGGTGTGTCGCCAGGGACAGTGTCGAAGGTGATGACGGCCTACACAACACACGGGGAAACCACATCGGGGAAGCGGAACAGTGGGCGGAAGAAAAGCATCAGTGACAGGGCACGCCGGGTATTAAAGCGCATTGTCACGCGGAACCGTCGTGCCACTGCGGCGCAAGTGACGGAGGAACTCAATCAGCACCTCCCCCAACCTGTTTCGACAATCACAGTCCGCCGCGAATTACATGACATGAACTTACGGGGTCGTGTTGCACGGGCCAAACCTCTCATCAGGGACCAGAACGCTTTAGCACGCCGCAAATGGTGCCGCGACCATGCAACTTGGACCGTTGACGACTGGAAACGTGTGGTATGGTCGGATGAGTCACCATTCACCCTATTCCAAACCACGGGCCGTGTTTATGTGTGGAGAACGCCCAAAGCAGCGTATGATCTGCAGTGTCTCCGCCCAACTGTGAAACATGGCGGCGGCACGGTGATGCTGTGGGCCGCAATATCATGGTTTTCATTGGGTCCTGTGGTCACACTTCGCGGACGCATCACTGCCAACGATTATGTCGCAATTTTAGGAGACCACTTGCATCCTATGGTCCGGATGTTGTTCCCGGACAATGACGCCATATTCCAGGATGATAATGCACCCATTCACACAGCTGGAGTTGTTGCAGCGTGGTTTGAGGAACATCGGGATGAAGTTCAACACCTCCCCTGGCCCGCCCAATTCCCAGATCTCAACATAATTGAACATCTGTGGTCCATCTTGGAAACACGACTCCGGCGACGATTTCCACCTCCATCCTCTCTTACAGAACTGGCCGATGCCCTGCACGAGGAATGGTGTAATATTCCACTTGCTACCATTCACGACCTCTATGCCTCCATCCCACGTCGCATCAAGGCTGTTCTGAAGGCGAAAGGTGGCCCGACACCATATTAATCTGGTAAGTTGCACTTTCGTTCAGGTGTTTCCATTATTCTGATAAGCATCTGTATATCACATTTTACTATATCATTTCATTAAAAATCTTATTTTAGAAATATCTTAAAAACGTCAACCACGACCAAAAACCTGATTCTACGACTCCTTTTAATCGAATTGACTTTTTTCATTTAGTATGGAAACACACATGAGTACAAGTGCATAAAAAAATGAGGTCGAAAGGCCTGAGCGTGGATGCTTAAAGGTTATAAATCAATTGAACTCAATTGAGCTCGAGAATTAAATTCAGTTACAATTTTGTTTTACGACATTTTTATTTTCCAACTTGTGTTGGGGGTTGGAAAATTCAGTGTTTCTATTTTTTATCTCGGCACAGCATTACAATCGAGTTATAGTTGCACACAGTCTGGATTAGAAAACTATTTAATATCTCACTTTCTGCAACAGAATTAAAAGTTTCGCTTTTCGATAATGAGAGACTTATTAAAGAACAAAGCGAGAGTTTCCTATTTTGGTTCCTCAAATATAATTGTAGTTCAATTTCATCCGGTCCGTAGAGACGAAAGAGGAAGAGGAAGCCTCTGATCATCCAAACCTTTTGTTATAGCGAAAGAGAAATTGAAAGTTTCTAGATTTTCTTCCCCGAAAAAAAAAAATACAGTGACATGTTGAATTAGTTCTGTAGAAAAAGCAAGGGACAGGGAACAAGGACGTTGCTACAGGAGGGGCTGAAGCCCCCCGAACATTTGTCTCAGCTCCCCAGGTTCCTAACATCTGATACTCAGGTTTAAAGCTGCAATAAACCGGTAATTTATAAATCCCCTTTAAAACGCCAAATCAGTTAAATGGGGTGTTTAAATTGCCATCATCCCTTAGTTGTTGTTTTTAACTCAGTGGATTTAATTTATGAATGGTAATGACAAGGCGCTTTGGAAGAAGAATTTCGATTTAAATCAATCTGATAAATTATGTCCATTAAGAAGGAACCAGGAAGTTACTGATCACTGAATGAAAAAAACTGTAAAATAACAATTTTATTGAACCCATTATTTTGCTCAAAATCTTTTTACATTATATTAACTAGCTCTGTAATCATCTCTGGTACAAATCTTGTAATTGATTTATAACTCACGTCCCATCATTCCGATGACAATACAATATTCAATCATTAGACATATCACAGAATAATCCAATTAACTGTAATTAACCAATTAATAAAATAATTTGAAATTATCCTTAAATGCACGCAACGCCGCATGTATTGTGTGAATTTTGGGTTGGCTATCTCGCAGGGTGTTTAATATTCATCTATTATACATAAAAAATAATTAAAAAGGATTAAAAACACGCTTTTTTAAATGGACTAAAAAGTAAAAAATAATAAATTGAATTAATATTATGAATCTGAAAATAAAAGCGTGGGAGCTTTTGCTTACCTTATAAAATCATAATATCTACGAGCACCCACGCTTTTATTTTCCGATACATCAGATTAATTCAATTTATTATTATTGTTTTACTTTTTGGTTCATCTTAAAAAAGCGTGTTTTTTTAAAATACTTTTTAATTATTTTTTCTTTACAATGGCTTTATTTCAGGAAGGCACAAAGAGGCGGAGTGGAGAGGATAAAAGTTAACCCATTCATCGTTATTTGCATATATATATATATATATATTCTGAAATTGGAAATTTCTTTATAATTTCGAAGAGTTGCACATACACATCTGAGCGGCTGTGTTTTAACACTGATATAAAGCATTCAAAACATGCCTGTCCGAGAGTTTTAATGTTGTTGTTTTTTTTTCTGAGCGACACCCTATGCCGGCAATGGTTGATGTTGATGCCTTTAGTGTATTTGATTGTTTACCCGCGCCACAAAGCCAGTCTTTTGGCTTTGATGTCGATTACTTCACATTGTGTATTACAACTTCCTTAAGTTTCTCGCAAAATAAAATAAGCAGCTCGTTTCGACAATATAAGTCCTGAAGCTCTTTCACTTATTGTGTTGGAAGAAGTATCTCTGAAGATTGTACTTTTTTCGTAATTTATATTTAAAGTGTATTTTTGGGGATGTCAATCAAAAGCAAAACAATGGAATCCTTTTTTGAAGCACAAGGAAAGCAGACAGAAGGCAGTTTTGAAGGGGAAGGAAAGAGACACCCTACTCCCAATGAACTGCAGGTTTTTCTAACGACGGTAAACTGCACACTAACAAAATCAGCATTTCCCAAACTATGTTGTATAAAAGGTGATCGGTAAGGGAATTTGGACATAAAGCCTTTTTGTAATAATACTCAATAATCATATTCTACATAAAGCATAATATTAAGTTGCTTATGAGTAATACCAGATATCTCAAGTACATTATAAACCAAACAGACTTTCAGAACTGTTTGAACCTTCCTTCATGATACACCAACCGTCATTTTCCGGCAGTAAATGACTCGGAAACTTCAAAACCAGGATGGTACTGTATATCGTTATATAGACAAGTAAAACTAAGAGTACCGGTGAAAACAAATCCCTTCAGAGCTACAGATAATGGAGGTCCAGACTCCAGAGTCCACCGCGCGTGCCATATATTAGGGCTGTCAAAAATATCGATATACCGAAATCGTCATCGGTATTTTCGAATACCGAAAATTCGGTATCACCAATACCGAAATATCCATATATCGAAAAAATTCGAAATACAGAAATAACCATATACCGAAAATACTGAAATATCGATATACTGAAATACCGAACAGTAACAATTATCGGAATAACGAATTCTTCTGAAATGCTTAAACTTATATAGAGGAAGTAGCATGGGAGAGCTGAAACACTGAGCCGCCGTATCTCAGTGGTACAGCGTTAGCGTAGAATTCGGGAGGTCGTGGGTTCGATCTCAGCGGCCGACCATTCTGACTGAGGCTTTTCCCGGATTTCCCCACAGCCACACCAGACAGTCACACCTTCCCTCAATCCTTTCCCTTCCCCTATCCCGGCCTGAGCCTTAGAAGCCCAAAGGCCATAAATAAAATTCAATTCAAACGCAGAGCTGCAACTGGGTTAGTTTTGGTGACCCGGAATAGATGATCCGCTCTAAAACTTGACCCGGAATACGTGATCCGATCAGTAGAGATCGAGCTACTATGGCTACGATTGGAATGCACATAAAAATACACGATCTGAACCCTTCCCCGACCCCCTAATCGGCCTTTGTTGTCTACTCAGGTGGAAATTATAATCGCCCATGCATGACGCTCTAATCGGCTTATCTCATCACTTTTGACAGCAGCTGTCAGTTTGACATGTTGAAATGCGTTGCCGGTAGGGTGGCTCGACGTGTTTTCGCATGTGCTGGGTGACGGTTAAAGTGTGTTGATGGTGCTGTGTGATTATCAGTTGCTATGGCCACCTCGAACATGGACAAGGCTATTCCGAGCGTTGTTAGGTCGAACGGGTGGACAAGTCTTCCGCATCGTGCAAGTGGGTGGATGAGGCGTGTATATTTCGTGCCATTGACCAGTGGTCAGTTTCGAAAGTCCTTTTGTGTGGAGGTTGTTATGCGGGGCGTCCTAGCCAGCGTGATCATGTGTGTATGGGGTTCCATGGTGGATACTTGTATGCAGATGCGACAACGGGGGAAATCTACATGCTGTTTACCGAGAGGGTTACGGACACGTTACAGGACTCAGATACTATAACCAAGCTGTATAACGTGTATACGGAATCCCATTCAATAAGTGGTGATGAGTGGCTGGATGGTTTTAGGTTGGGTGTTCAGCATGTGTTCAAGACTCGAATGGAGGACCTCGTGGACTTGTTTCTTCCAGAGGACATGCATGCGTCTTTCGCTAACGTGTAAGCTGTGTGTATGCGTGGTGCTGTGACCAGGACACTATAGACAGCCATGATTAATGTACCTTAAGCCGAGTGTAATGTATGATGTGATTGTCACAACATCGGTATTGTGGACCTATACATGTCCTTGACCAATGGAACGTACTTGCAATCCAATACCCTCCAGTGTATCACGTGTGGACAACATGTATTTAAAGTGTTTGACCTCATAGAGGAATAATATTATTGTACTTGTATGGATCCCATATTTCAGGGCGCGCTGTCGTAAATTGTGTTACCACGCTAATATGGGTAGTGGATGGACTGTCTGGTGATTGTTACAACATCAATAGTATGGACCTATACATGTCCTGGATCGATGGTACGTAATACGCTCCAGTGGATCGCGTGTGGACAATATGTATCTATATGTTTGACCTACTAGACGAATAATATTATATCAAGGCGTGCTGTATGAAACGTTGTCCAGCAGATTACCGTCGAACCCTGTAGTGCCCGTGCAGGGGAACGATCCTACAGCAATTGCCGACCAGTATACCTAGTTCATTGCACAGGGTCATACCCGTATGTTGACGAGACCATTATTATCGATCTCGCTAGTGATTTGGCAGCAGATCCCCTCGGCGTACGTTGTTTATGTGCCTGGTAGTACATTATTACTTTCCAAGGGTACCATTCCCTTATGAACGTGGGTGTCGTGGGCTTTCCATTAATTTACCCGGTGTAATACGTACTGTCAAGAATGTTGCGATTAGTGATTGTAACAATTTTTAACGTTCACAAATGATTATTTTGGCGTTGTTATTTTCACCCCAATACGTTGTGACCTATGGTATTGATAATACACCTGTAACCGTAGTACTAATAAATGTATACAACCCAAGATGACTGGATGTGGTTGACAATAAACCCACCACGCATAACGTAAAAAGATTTTATTTCAACGAAACTATTCTACTACATAAGTGCTACAATGTACCTGCTTAATGAGTATTCGGACGTATGACTAATCATCCCATGCAGGGTTGTTTTTGGTATTTTGTATGTAGTAAGGAATCATCGGTTTGGTACCGCCTACTAATATACAATGTTAACCTTGGGCACCAGGTGATTGTAGGATTACATGAATTGTGTTCACTTGTTAAATAGAACGCACTTGAATTGTGTTCACTTGTACCGCAATCGTGCACCACCACGTCCAACATCTCTTGGAGGTACACGCACTATGTTGAACTGAGACAACACGAGAAGGTAAGTATAACACCAGGTCCAACAGTACACTCATGCGATACGTACGTGCTTTGTAGTTGCGCGTGCACATGGAGGACATCAAGTTTGGTTACACCCACCATACCACGTTCAGGTAGGTGCCAACGTGGGTGTTGCGGTACACATGTGGGAGTCAAAGGACACTAGGGACAATTAATACCAGCATCCTGCCATGGGGGTTCTGTGGTAGGTTAATGTTTGTCTAAGCATAATAAAAATATGATCACTACACAATCACAGGGACAACATTGCTACGGGGTCAACATGGATGCACCACTACAACTGTAGAGGGTGAACACACACACCTGTCCAGCTGACATATTGTAGAGTTCACTCATATGGATTGTTCCACCTTCGCCTTAAGAATAGCTCGCATGTGGGCCAAATAGTGCTCGACCTGTATCGCGAGAACCAACTGAAATTGAATGAACGTCAACCTAATAGTGGATGTTCCTCGGAAAAAAAATCTATACATTTCATAGGCCATATTGGGTTCTGTCACCATATGTAGTACGTATTGATTGATTGATTGTTATTAAAGTCCCCACAATGACACACCTCACCTTAGTTAAGACAGGACCAAACAGGGCGGTTCGGAGTGTAGTCGAGATTCGAGAACCGGCTGTTAGGACAAGAACATGCACTCCTTTATGTGTAGACAATGACGAAACCACCGTAGGTTCACCCTGTCTGGGGGCCTTTGCGTTAAGAATCCGTATCCGGCTGCAACATTGGACGTCATGCTTTTCCAATATTACAGCAATCGTTGTTGATGACTGCAGGACCCCAGTTGAGAATGACCTGGTTGGTCAGTGTGTGATAAATTGTGAGTCATGGTGTTAATGTCGTGCAGTGCGAATAAACACGGTACTGTTCCGTAACTTTGAAATCTTTGGCAAAAATGAATTCATGAAGTCTTTGAGAAAATATACAGAATAGTCTTAAATATATATATATTTACAAATATTGCGAATAAATGTACACCAAAAACCGTATAAATCAGTTTATGAAAACTGAAAAAAAAGTCGTTTCTACGCACGGAGAAACAAGTTTCTTACCTAGAAATAGGACATAATAAAAACACAGTACTATGTAGCCGATAGTTATGGTTCGTACATGGAGAGGGGCATTGGGGATAATGTCCTCCAACAAATCGCTATTGTTTGACGGTTCGATTTACAAACTACAAGTTTAATTTTTTTTAATTGTCTACGTAACAGACTGTGCATTATACTAGAATATTCTAGCAATAAAGGTCACGTGATGTGCAAAAATGAAAATGTAAAAGAAATGAGTCACACTATATGTTATGTACGGCCCTGTACGTTCGGTATAAAGTGAGAGTGGGTGACCTGGCACACAATCGACCAAAAGTTTCCGATTCCCGGTTGGGATTGGAACCCATGCATTTTGAGTCGTCGTGTAATGGAGGACCGGGTGTAGAATCAAATAAATCACAGTTAGGGATCAAAATACCACTGGAATACAAGACTTGTAAGTCTATTACGAAAGTACCCCGAACATAGTGAGGAAGCAAGGAGAAAAGGAGGAAAAAAAAGTTTGACTGAAATTCAATGGGAAATGAGACGTGGATTAATTACGAAAGGAATTAGTAATTAGAAAGTTCAGCAAATACCACCCATCATCAAAGGTGGCCAGGCACGGAACCAGTAAAGTGATGGTTCTATGATATCGTGTGCGAGTATGACAGATTACAATGATAAAAATGCATGCCTCATAGGTCCTCAGATATAATTAAACCACGCGTAGAAATATGGTCATAAGTAACTTCAATACGAATATTCTAGGTGAAGATGACAGTAGCAGATAGATGTAGGTACACTTCAAATTGAGAAGGCACTTTAGGCTTCAATCCGGTGCCCAGCGACGCTAAGGTGCCGGAGTCGAGTCCCGGTCAGCGGCATGGCTGTGGATTCGAATAACTAAAGGGGCTAACCGTAATGGACCAAAGTCGTAAGTGACAAGACGTCCCCATATGAAGAAAAATAAAGCCTAAATCAATATATTGAATTACGGAAAGAAGTTAAATCCACCACTGAATAAATTGTGCGGAATAAATCGAGCGATGCAACACTGGAAATAAATAAAAATATCCCAATTCCAATGAAAGCACAATATGAGGATGATAATTTGTGTGAGGAAGAGTTGTAAACGGAAAACAAATGACATGCATTCTAAAGAATTACCGCTGCTTTCAATGAACAGAAGATACCAGACGACAGCGTTCGTCGTTATGGACATGAGAAACGTCGGAATGTAACGGCATGTCGTCCTTTCTTTGTTCCTGACTGAAACATGGTCTTGTTGTGCCTCGTTTTGGTCCCTTGTCAGACAAGTATCAGTCGCTGTTCGTAGGGGGATGATTCAGGTATTAGCACAGACGATAAGTATAGCCACAGACCTAAACACCAAACGATGAAAGAGCAAACGATGTAAACACAAACATTTACAAATTAATCATTTGTAAACGTTAAAAATTGTTACAATCACTAATCGCAACATTCTTGACAGGACGTATTACACCGGGTAAATTAATGGATAGCCCACGACACCCACGTTTATAAGGGAATGGTACCCTTGGAAAGTAATAATGTACTACCAGGCACATAAACAACGTACGCCGAGGGGATCTGCTGCCAAATCACTAGCGAGATCGATAATAATGGTCTCGTCAACATACGGGTATGACCCTGTGCAATGAACTAGGTATACTGGTCGGCAATTGCTGTAGGATCGTTCCCCTGCACGGGCACTACAGGGTTCGACGGTAATCTGCTGGACAACGTTTCATACAGCACGCCTTGATATAATATTATTCGTCTAGTAGGTCAAACATATAGATACATATTGTCCACACGCGATCCACTGGAGCGTATTACGTACCATCGATCCAGGACATGTATAGGTCCATACTATTGATGTTGTAACAATCACCAGACAGTCCATCCACTACCCATATTAGCGTGGTAACACAATTTACGACAGCGCGCCCTGAAATATGGGATCCATACAAGTACAATAATATTATTCCTCTATGAGGTCAAACACTTTAAATACATGTTGTCCACACGTGATACACTGGAGGGTATTGGATTGCAAGTACGTTCCATTGGTCAAGGACATGTATAGGTCCACAATATCGATGTTGTGACAATCACATCATACATTACACTCGGCTTAAGGTACATTAATCATGGCTGTCTATAGTGTCCTGGTCACAGCACCACGCATACACACAGCTTACACGTTAGCGAAAGACGCATGCATGTCCTCTGGAAGAAACAAGTCCACGAGGTCCTCCATTCGAGTCTTGAACACATGCTGAACACCCAACCTAAAACCATCCAGCCACTCATCACCACTTATTGAATGGGATTCCGTATACACGTTATACAGCTTGGTTATAGTATCTGAGTCCTGTAACGTGTCCGTAACCCTCTCGGTAAACAGCATGTAGATTTCCCCCGTTGTCGCATCTGCATACAAGTATCCACCATGGAACCCCATACACACATGATCACGCTGGCTAGGACGCCCCGCATAACAACCTCCACACAAAAAGACTTTCGAAACTGACCACTGGTCAATGGCACGAAATATACACGCCTCATCCACCCACCGAGCAGAACACTTGCACGATGCGGAAGACTTGTGCACAGATCCGTTCGACCTAACAACGCTCGGAATAGCCTTGTCCATGTTCGAGGTGGCCATAGCAACTGATAATCACACAGCACCACCAACACACTTTAACCGTCACCCAGCACATGCGAAAACACGTCGAGCCACCCTACCGGCACCGCCTTTCAACATGTCAAACTGACAACTATGGGCACAGATAACAACGATCGCCAGTGTTCAAAAAATACCAATTACAAGTCCTTGCACGTATGAGTAAGCCTTGTCAACTGCTTACGTCTACAAAACCACATTCCTCTTCAGTATACCCACACCACCGTAGCGGCATCGCCTTTGAACATGTCAAACTGACAGCTGCTGTCAAAATTGATGAGATAAGCCGGTTAGAGCGTCATGCATAGGCGATTATAATTTCCACCTAAGTAGACAACAAAGACCGATTAGGGTGGGCGGGAGGGATTCAGGTCGTGTTTATAGAATCGCATTCCAATCGTAGCCATAGTAGCTCGATCTCTACTCCGCTCTAAAACTTGACCCGGTCTGACAACTTAATGAGCTCCAGTTTCGTATTTTTCGTGCTCTGCAGGTAAAACCTCCGGTCCCGGTCACCCTTCAAACACAAGGAAATAATATAATGCTCTACTTTGTCCTCCGTGTGACGAGACCTAAATCGGGTCACCGGGTCCCAAGCATAGACCCGGTCCAAACCTTGAGGTACTGTGCTATAAGCACAATCATTCTAGTGTTGTTTGGAGAGCCAAAATATAACGTCAAACAACTCTCTGAACACTTAAGGCTGATTGCAAAGACGGAGTTTAGACTTAGTCTAAGGTAGGCTTAGGTTGAAACATTAATTTCGAATTGAATTTGCATGTTAATTATTTATGGTCATTCGTCATCTAAGGCTCAGGCTGGGAAAGAGGATGGGATAGGATTCGGGAAGGTGTCGTCCATGACCTATGTTGAAGGTGCCATCCCGGCATTTGCCTGTTGCGACTAAGGGAAAGCCCTGGAAAAAACTCTGGATGGTCGGCCGCTAGGATCGAACTCACGACCTCCTGAATACAACGCCAAAACTATACCACTGGGCTACGGTGGCTCGGTGTTAATTTGTAACACAAAAGTTTAGTCTGAAACCATTAGGTCTACGTCTTTGAAATCGGGCGTCAGTGTTAATTTATAAGCACTGAATTTTAATTTCTTTTATGGCCTTTAGTCAACTTTGGCTCAGACCACTTGAATCATGATAGGAAAATTGATGGAATGAAAAACAGAAGAAAGTCGAAAGGAACTGAACAATCCGGAGCGAACCCACACACATGGTATTTATCCACAACAAAACACACATGGCACCAACCGGGATTCAACCGTGGGGACCAAATGCACCAGGAGTGAGCGGAGCGGAACTCTGAGCCACCGAGGCCCCTTTTAAACAAACACTCAGTGAGATAGATTTAGTGGTGTGTTTCAGCAGAGCTGGCTCTAAGTCAATCGGCGCTCTGTTCCATATTTTCGATGCGCCCTCATAGAAAGTAATTTAAAGCTACCCGTTTCGTGACACTCGCGTCCGAAATGCTTGTTGCCCCCAAAATTTTGGCACTCTGTTCTGGGGAACAGTTCGAAGACCCCCTCGATCGGGCACTGTGTTTCAGCTCTTACGGTGTCAGGATACAATTTTTCAAAGTTTCAGATGTCAAATAACTGGACCATGGACGCATCATCGTAATTTTCCTAATTAGTACTATTTTGGGAGATTTTTTTGGCTACCAACGGGAAGTCTTATTTTGGTTTCTTTTACTCTTCATTTTGGAGTGTTGTGAGGGTAAGAGGGAACTGGGATGGCAGGATTATACAAAGAGAGAATAAATTGCTGAATTTTACATGAATTGCATGGATGCTTCTGAAATCAGTAGTATAATATTCACTACAACATTATATTGGAGCGACAAAAGGAAAACAAATAATCGACAGCGCCTTCCTGTCTCTTCAAGCCCCACCCTCCCCCTTAATCAACCGTGACTTCCCTTTGCCCTGTGACGTGGTTATCAGTCACTACGCAATAACCATTGCGTTGTTAAAAGAAAAGAACAAAAACATGTCCTTAGCTTCCCTTTTAAGCATGCAGGAATGTAAACGAAATCCCAAACTTATTTGCCTTTCCCAGATTAATTTGCTTTCGAGGTAAAAAGCATGTATTTTAGAAATAAAATAAAGGACGTTTAAAAAAATGTTCGTATCAACTAACTTTGAACACGAATACAAAAACAATCAGAACCACAACTATCTCAGATAAAATATACTTTTCAGTTTGAGATACATTGAATTAAATTGGCTTTATTTATGGCCTTTTGACATTTTCGGCTCAGGTCGGGATGGGGTAGGAAGAGAATAAGGAACGTGTTGGCTAGGGCCTTTCATAATTTACCATCCCGACATCGCAGTTTCAGATGTATAATAACGAAATGAATTTTATTCATAACCTTTAGGTATCTAAAGCTCAGGTCGGGATAGGGGAGGGGAAAGGATTCGGGAAGGTGTCGACCAAGACGCATGTTGAAGGTGCCATCCCGGTATTTTCCTGGTGTGACTGAGAAAACCCCTCAGGCAGGATAGTCGGCCACTGGGATCGAACCCACGACCTTCAGAATAGTATGCCAAAGATCTACCACTGAGCTACGGCGGCTTGGGATAATAAGAACGAAGTCCGAATACTGGGTATTTGAATCTGTGACCGAAATCGCACGAATCCATTGGACCGGAGATCGTCGGGTCCGGGTTTCAGGTATCCGGATCCGAGTGTCAGATATCCGGATACCCACCCATAAAATTCATTTTAATTTTTCCACGGATCCGTGTGTTGTGTTGGTTTAACACAAAAAATAGTAGTCACGCTGGGACACCGCATTGTGTTGTATTAACACAGGAATTTTTTACTGTGTACTTTCGTGTAGAAAGATTTTCGTAAATGTAAACAAGAATGTCATTGCATTGCATGATGAACATAAATATAAAGTAAAAATACTATATTGCTTCCATTACATTTATTATTACATTTTATAAATCTGAAATTACATATTAAATATTATATTTTTAAAATCTGAAATTCTGTTCACTGATGTGTAGGTGGTTAAATGTCTTCCCAAACTTGAACAAAATAATACACCCTGTACCGGATCTAAGGGTGGGGGGTGAAAGCGCCGTGGGCGGCAAACATCTAAAAATAAAAAATGAAAGCTCCTTCAAAAAGGAAGTAAACTCACCTATTAAATAGAAATTGACCTAACGGGTTCAAAATGTCAATACCGGCGCGCTAAGACATTTTCTTTATGTTATTCCATACAACCTACCTTCATTTTTAAAATTCAAAACCGCGATTCAAGTCAGATAGCCAGGTCTACTGCCTTACTGGAGTTACTACTAGCGATGCCACGACAGGCTACAGAGAAGTACACTACGTGATGCGAGACAATGTTGTGGCCCTCGCATCGGCCCGTCGTGTTGTTTGGATAAAATAACAATGGAAAGGTCAGCAAAATTTAACTATGGCCCCCATAGGATAATTTCTAGATCCAGCATTAAACACACCTAACGAAAAAATGTGGTTTAATTTAGTATATAACAATCATAAAGCTGAATAAGTCAAAATCTGTCATCATTGTTTGTCAGCACCTCCCTCCCCCATATGATTCAACACGTTGTTGGAGTCCCCCATCTCTTGGAAGCTAGCACCGTCACTGATATGGAAGGTTAGAGACGGATGGAGGTTGACCAATTGAACGTAAGCACCAAAGGCCGGTCGGGTGGACGAGCGGTCTGCGGCGGTAGGCCAACGACTCGAAGGTCCCGGGTTCAAGTCCCAGCAGGGGCATGGGTGTGGATTTTAATAGCTAACGGCGAATCGTGACGGGTCGAAGTCCCAGTTACTAGACTGACCAATATAAAAAAATAAAAACACGCACAAAAAAAACCTCTATGGCTTACGGAACTCACAAGTTCATCGCCGCAGTAACAAACTTTGCCACACGATTCTATCCTGGGTAAGATCAAGCCAGTTTTCATCACGAACAAACACAAGAAAAATGTTTAGAAACATCTTTATGGTCATTTATTACGTTTTACCGTGATATTACATACAGCCTTCATAGCTTGTTGCGTTGACTCCTCCTCTTTCTATGACAACCTATAACAGATATCAAATTGGTGAAAATTGAGAAGTGTGTAATTGCTCTCTCGCTCATACCTATGAACTATAAAAGGAATATAATCTATTTAGTTCATTAAAAAAGTAGGACTTTATTTTAAACTTTTAAAACACTTGCATAAAATGCCTCCATCGTATAAGTGGCAAGAACTAGAAGAAAATTTCGGGGTGGGGGCAACTGGTTTTCCTTAAGTTACGCTATTTATTAATTCCTTGGACAGAATGTGAACTTGTATAATAAGTACGCATGTTCATTATCAAATTGTAGTAAAGTATCAGTATCAGTCCATTCTTTAAGGAAGGAAAGCAGATGCTATCCAGCGAATTGTCATTTGCGAGTACCGGTTTATCGAGAGGTTTCCGTCTTATGACTCAAACCAGGCAATAGATCTTGGTCACCTGTCCATGGAGGAAGATAATCCCTGACCTACTTCTTCGTTCCCGCAGATGAGGTCGCCGCGAAACGTCCGTCGGGTGTTGATTTAAAGTTTCTTTTTTGATAATATCCCTCTCCCACACAGCCAGGGTATATTCATATTCACACACTCCTGGAATATGGAGAGTATTCTAAGAAATTATTATATTGCTGCAATACGCAGTCTGGAAGATCGAAAAGAAATGTAGGCCTATATTGAATATTGAGAATGTAGGCTACCTGAATTGCATAAGCTCTCAGGTATACAACGATAACCTAGGAATATTTTCACCATACACTGCGAACATTGAAGATTATTCCTACTACATACTGAGAATATTCCTATGCTGTGTGTGTGTACAGTCTAGTTTACTTTCTCAATGTGACAAGAACAAGTAATGAATGAGCGGTTCTGGTCTTAATTACTCCATTCCAGCTTGTGTGACGGTAAAGTCTCAGAATGACTGGTCACGGGAATTGCACATAGCCGCACCGCGAAAGTTGTGTGGTCTGACCGTGAGGCATCAGGACAACGTCTCCCAGGTTCAAGGTTCGAATCCCGGCTAGGGCATGTATGTTTGTGGATTTTAGAAGGTTAACATCTAATGGAATCGTGATAGGCCGAAATCATTACTTACCAAAATGGCCCCAAACTACTGTTTACCTTTTTTTAAAATTCAACGTATTGAATTAGACAAACCCGTTTCCGAAGAACCACGATTACTTTCTCATACATACGTATGTTTGAACAAACATAAATGCAATTATACAGAATGTCTATTCAACTATTCGAAGTGTTTGGGGTGGAGTTCAACACATATAAAGTGAACATGGTACTCAATATTAAGTTTGGGCGTGACAACCAACGCCACAGCGACAGCCGTAATGCCGTAGTCGTCTGCACTCTTCGAGTTTGTGAAACTTGCGCAGGATCTACGAACGAACGTAATGTCGCCATGGAATTAATCCTTCGCGTAAGTTTTATGCGAGAGAGTACAATGTTCCCGTATCGCATTCCCTTCCTTCTTTCTCCTTCGTTCACTTTAAAATGGTATGTTTACGAAGAAGAGCATAAAAGAAAAAGAACGTCGAGTTATGCTGCATTGGCCACTCCCTTTCAGGGATTCCCTAGCGGCGCGCCAATTGACCAAAAAAAAAAGAGAGAGAGAGAGAGAGAAAGTCGAACTCAGCTTGAGCTCCTCAGAAAATTTAGCGGGAAAACTTGCTGCAGACGACAAAGGCGGGAAAGAGCTAGGGCTGTACAAATGTTGTTTTCTCTTCGTACCATTGGCTAATGCATGCCACACACGCACCACAAGCGCTCGGTGTTATTGCTAGAAAGGAAGTAAGTAAGCAGACACGGGAGAAATTAATGATATATGTGGGATAACAGCTAATAGTAAGTACTACTGGCTTTATTTAACTTTGTGCATCATATTTTATGCATTGTATAACGTGAGACATGATCAGTGTCGCCAGTTTATTTTTAAGTGGTGTATAAATCAAAGTAATTTCTGTTGTCACAGAATTAATTTCTAGGTCACTATTATGTTGTCTGTATCTGTCAGAATCACTGCTTGAATCGGAACTAAAGAACTACGATTGTGACAGAATTAAATTCGCATCTGCGCACAAAGTATGAAGTAGATATTGCTTCAGATAACAACACACAGGAATTTTAACGAATTTACGAATAGTGGGACTGAACTGAACCAATGCGGGATCCTTTTAAATCATAGGTTCTTAACCTTTTCCACCTGACGCTCCCTCTATAGTAAACTCTGGGAATTCCACGCCCCCATCACCAACAGCTAGGGTTGCCAACGTGTTCAAACTGCGACACAATGGAAAGTAAATAAAAATATCGAACGGGGTTCGAAGTCGAAGTCCCGCAACTATGATGTCAGGATATTTGTGACATTAAAATAATATGAAGTTGTGATAATTAAATATTTATGTAGTTTAAGTCATGAAGTAGAGGAAACTATTCTCAATTCGTTTACTATTGAGTACAGTAGAATAACAGTTTACGGTTGACAACAATAAATGTCTAGTTCTTCAAAGATTTTATTGTACTTACGTGCTCAACCCTCCTCCCCCACACATGGGAAGATAACAGAATAGTGCTACTCATAAAGTATATCATTGTCATTCTTTCTCTCTTAAAATATAACTCAATTTCGTATACGTTTGGCAATAGGGCGACTCAAACAGAGAGAGAAAGAGAAAGATGCATATGCATTGCAAAGAGAAAGAGGCTCCATACGCTATACTGTTGGATTCTCTATACACGGAGGTAAACACTATCACAATAACATGTTCGTTGCAGGAGAGGCATTGATATCATGTTCTTATTAATCATTCACAGCCATATTCAATCCACTACTGGATGAGGTCTTTCTCGGAGGGAGAAGTTGGTCTACTGCTCCCATGCTGACCAGACGTGTTGGGAGAGGAGACAGAAGCTCTCAACTGTGATCGCCACTGTCTTTTATTCACAGCAGCTCCCCAGTTGTCCTCACGATGCTGGGTCAACACCAAAATTTTGAGCCCCCACCGGGAATCGAACCCCGGACCGCTCGCACTGAAGTCGAGCGCGCTACCGACTAGGCTACGTAGGAGTCTCCATGTTATTATTATTTACGAAATTAACTTATACAGTATTTAATCGCCGAATGGGAATTCCGGAATTCTTAACATTCCGGACGTGGTTTAATTTTACTTGGACTAGAGAGGGTGAATATTCCTGTTCAGTCTCAATCTCAGACTTAGCAATTGGTATTCCTAATAACTCATTAACGTGTTCCCAGATTGGGAGCCAACGTTTTGAAATGTTTATTTCAGAATTACTATCTTGATTTTTTTTAAATTTTTTTCGGAAAGGACATTTTGCTTTAAATAACCTGTGCATATTCAAGCCTTTCACGACCCCCTCTCCTGCGGATTGGAATCCACTGTACTGAAACTTAGCTGCTTGTTTCCCAGTTACTACGGCATATCCTCCGCCCCTTGCAACTGTTTCACGCCCCTCAAGTTCAGTTCAGGAACAACTGAAGGGTGGCTTATTGAAAAAAGTCAAGTTTTAATTCCTTAATCACTTTCTGTTTCAACGGCTCACCAAATATGTAATAGTGTTTCCTGTGGTCATTTATGAGATTTAAGTTAACCCTTCGCTCTTTGACAGTTTTGTAGTTCCAATGTCCCACAATAGAATGAACTATAGGCCTACAGCACAAAATCGCTAGAAATGGACGTTCCCTGTTTTCTCTCGACACTCTTTAAGTTTATAAAATCTCTGCGTAGCTCATTTTACAATTACAAATTTATATATGTTTGCTTTGGAATGTACCCTAACAACACCGGACGTCCATATCATGTCAATTTGTGTCCACGGACGTGATATGGCCGTCTACAAGGTGGCAGGAAAATAATAATAAAAAGATTCAGTGCATGTCCACATACTGAATGTCTACGCAAGGGACATTAAGACGTCCAAGAACTGGATATATTATTTACGACCGTCCAAAAACTGGATTTACATGTGAAGTACAACAGGGATGTCCATCGCATGTATGTGCTACGTATATTATAGGCGTTAATGCGATCTACATAGTTAATTTTGAATTTGAATTTATTTAAGGCAGTCGGCCATGATATAGTAGGTACTATTCCGGCATTTGCTTGGTATGACAGGAAAAACTCGGGGAAAACCTGTCAGGATGAGCGGTTGTTGGGAACATTCCCTAAACCGTCCGATTGCTGTCGACGGTCTACCAACTGAGCTACGGCTGCTCGATCTACGTAATTAATGTTATCAGTGTGCATTTCATTTTAAGTATACGCATCATTTTATACCCGTTACTGGTACTGTGAGTTTTGACTGAGACTGAAAACACAGGTACTATTCCCAACGGACGTCCATATTATGTCCAAACTTCAAAATATCAATATCAATTCGCCATTCGGCTAAGATATGACATTTACCAACGCAGTTGTTAATTCGAAAGAAACTAGTTTCTTACCTTGACAATACACCTGTTGAAGTATAGGATTCCATTAATTTTCCTTAGATCTCCAGTCCTCACGTTTTTAGCGAATAGAGGTTACAATCAAATGGGTGGCCAGATAAATAATAATAATAATAATAATAATAAAAAGCTCGGTGAGTAACTCTTAATAAGTCCGTTAAGTTGCACAATATGACAATACAGAATCAATGTTCAATATAAATTTAACACAAACGTTTCAGACGTAAAATAATTCAGTGTTGCCAGCGCAAATTGTGCAACTTCTGGGGTTAAAAAAAATCAATCGACTATTGTCTATGAATGCACGTCCGATATATATATTATGTGAACGTGCATTGCATGTCCAGCGTATTATAGGTGCGCTGAGATGTATTTACTAATACACTTACCAGTTTGAACTTGCTTCGAAAAGAATGTTTACTCTTTAAGTAACCTGTGCCATGTATAAGTTTTTCATGCATACCCCCAGGTTGGGAACAACTGATTTAAGTATATAATACATAACAGTGAATGTACCCGCTGATCTGAGTTCTATTAGACCTACATGAATAGCATAAACATTTCATGAGCTCTCAATACAGATAACGGGGAAGTTTTAATAATAATAATTGCTGACTTAGAAAGTTCTTATTACAGGTCTTAACCTATCCGACATTACTAGATAACGTTATCAAACTATGTAGCGCATGGGTACAAACCTTGGAATGAGAGCTAAAAAGATATTTTCGAGTGAAGAACCTTGATGTTGGCCATCATAGCTAATAGTTTGCATAATCCCAAACAAATGCTGAGATGCTAAAATTAAATAGAGCAATTTCCTGATCAAGGAAATGAATTGATGATAACGAACGAAGTCTTGATGAGCTAAAGGTTTCTGTACTAATTCTAAATTATTACAGAATAGAGATCGCTCATAACGAAGGTCCGAGATATTTAATTCTCTGCATAGAACTGTGATGAAGCAAGCTCACGTAGGGGCGTCGTCCTTGTATTATGAATTATTGTTCTAAGAACCTTAATTTATCATTGTTGTGGATTCCATTTCCATGAGAAAATAAATAAACATTTGTTTTAAACGTTTCAGTTTTGTTGGAATAGAGACTAAAATGAGCTAGCTGACTGGCCCAGTGCGAGTGCTTGTCTCAAAATATGAAGTACTTGGTTCAAATCTCGGGAGTAGTCGATCAGTCACATTAGGCGAATCAAAATAATACCTTAAAGTAAGGTCAATGCCACTATCATCCACATTCCTTCTCCACGTCTTTTTAACAAATTCTGGCTGCTTATCTACACATTTTTCTGAACCACTATAATCCCATATCATTCAAACCAAGGTTTAATGCAATGATGCTCGGTAAAATTGAAAGAAGTTTCAAATAAGGAGCATGAACATTATTCAGCTCAGCATGTATTATACGAGTAAATGACATTGACAAGGGAAGAAATGAACTTACACGACTTCTTCTATAGAAAAGTCTTCTAGAATCAACATCGTTCTGCTCGTTGATAGCATCTCAGAAACAAATATTATTTTTTTAAAAATGGGTTGGCAGCACTGACAACTGGGGGTTTTAGGGACAGGAACGCCCAAAGTATTTAATTCCTATTGTGTCGAATATTGTTCAGACTAAGTTTGGTGCGGTTACATCTGTGTGGAACCTAAAGGGAAAAATTGAATTTTAAAGTATGTTGGCAATATTGACAGATCAGCTGCTTCGGGACGGAACACCCACAGTACTTTTCTATTATGTAGAATAAAGTTAATGCCAAGTTTGATGCAGGTACGTCCAACGGTATGGAACCAATTTGAAAAAAAAATATTTTTGGAATATAAGTTGGCAGCACTGAGAACTGGAGTGTTTGGAGACGGTGACACACAGAGTACTTTTCTATTGTATCGAATAATGTTTATGCCAATTTTGGTGCAGATAGGTATAATGGAATGGAAACAGTTGGATTTTAAAATATTATGGTAACACTAACGTACTGCACCGAACACTAATCAAGACGATTTCGGCGGCTCTCACCTAGTCTGGCCAAGATCTTTCCAACGACACCTCAAGCATCTCTCTACGCCTTTTGGTTCCTAAGATTTAATTTCTGGACAATGACGGTTGAGCGGAATTAGAAGGTTCCTAATATATATATATATTCGCTATCAAGAGATCTAAAAGGAACAAGACTGGAGGTGTAATGTTGTAAGATACATCTAGCGTTGTAATTGTAGAAATTTTTTACCTTCACTATTTTTATGTAGCCGCTTTTAATATGGTAACTTCTTTCATTACTCAAAATAAAAATTACTAAATAATTGAAATATGGGACTAATGAGCATTCCAATTAGCTTTCTCGAGACACCGGGTAAGTCCGGAAAAGGGGGACAATCCCGTAAAAATAACTTACGGAACCTTTGGCAACGCCAGTTTATCATTCATACTGTAGTTTAATGGATGACAACTTGCTTTGCGACTTCCAAAGCAAATTAATTATTAACGAAAACAAACGAATGTACACTTAACGCTAGGGGTCTCCAACCTCTTTGTTTTTACCAGTGGGAGAGGAAGAGGGAGGGAGGGCTTGGGGCGTATTATAAGAGATGACCTAAAAAGTAATACAATAATTGTCATATAGTATTTTTTTTGCGTGTTTTATTAGTAATAACTACAATAAATTTAATACAAAATAATGCGTATATGTCTGTATGATATCGAAGGGCCCAATTACTTTTTGTGTTTCAAATTACTTTCTTTGAGATCCAATGTAGAATACAATAACTAATTTTGGATTTGTTTCGGGGTCAGTCAAAAACACGTACCTAGGTTGCTTCTGTGGTACGCTGTTTGCCTAGTTTCCAAAAGTGAATCATATGTTAGCTTAGATCGTAGTATATAGTGAGGTGAATGTTACCCAATGTTATTGGATTGTTGCTATCCCATTTATTTATTGAATTTACGTTTATAGAGAATACAAAGCAGCTGTGGACTGTCCTTCGGAGAGCACTATTTCTGGTCGGGGAAGTGGAGATAGTGGCCTTTGTCTGGATGGCACACCGTAATTCATCTGGCGAAACAGGTAGAAAATGTCTGTGAATAATGAATACAGTAGTTTGGGTGACAGCGGGTCTTGAACCAGTGTGCCTCCTCTCCAGTGCGTGCGTGTCGGAAGTCTCAGACACTCGCGTATATATGAATTAGGAATGGCCACTTCTGCAAAAGATAGATAGTTTTCCGGTTTTCGGAAATTTATTTTTTGCGGAAAATTTTACGATCTCAATCTTCTGGATATGTGACCACATTTGAACCACTCTGCTTGACAAGTTACTTTACATACATTCTAACAATTTTCGTTTTTAATTTCTTTTCTGCGAACACAGAGACAGTATATAAATCACACTTGAAGGTGCAATTATTAAACAGTATATAAAGTTACGTTACGTATTGTGAGCAAAAAAATAGCGACTGAGGAATACGCCAAGATTGGCATCGTGTTGCTGCTTGGACATCCCTAGCCAGCCAACACTGTGAATCAGCGTAGCCCCACCCCTCTACTACCTGCTAGTAGTGAGTGAAACGTCATTCATGCGCGGTCAAAATATAATTCGCCGGTATATAACATAGATTCTCCGTAAGTACATCACGTCATACATGATTATATAAAAAATAAAAAAGTGACACGTATCGAAGAGTATACTAAGTGCTTAAAATAAAAGGTTATTGAAGAGGAGCAGTAACATATGCAATAAAAAACTCTCCCGCCATTATCGCTTGTGGCGGATGGATACATAGCGCAAGATAGAAGTGCTGTACGACACCCGGATTCTTGCTAGTCTAGCGACGAACAGCGTGTGTGATTCTTGGTTGGTGGCCGTGTCAATGTTTAGCAATGTCTTATAAAGGGAAGAGAACAGAATTATTGCCGGTTTTTCGTTCGAATGTGGAAGTGTTGTTTGTTTATACTAGAAGAAGATTGATTCGGTTTTCGTTGGTGACAGTGCTCTCTTCGAACAGTGTTAAAAGTTAAACGGAGACAGTTTGTGTTTAAAACCCCCTTTTTATAGGATTAAATACCTCAAGGTAAGATATGAGTTTTCTCAGATTTGAGTCATAGAATGTTTTGTGTGTGTAGCGTACTTAGTATTCACTAAGTACCAATTGGGAGCAAATTTGTCATTTAACATTGAATCCTATCCAAGTTGTTTTGTGGTTGCAATATTGTAAAATGTAAATTTTTATAACTTGCTAGAAAACTGAAATATTTTCTTATTGTTTCAGGAAGGCGAAGTAACCACTGCTGTGACAGACTTGGTTGGACCTTTATGGTAGTGTAATAAAAAATTGAACATCCAAGTGTGTGGTGCGTAATTTGTGTCCAAGATGCCTATACTATTGGACGATGTTCCAGAGTTCGGATTGTCGGACGACTCTGATTACTCACAATATTTTCAGCTGGAACAAAGTTTGGATGGTGGAGCAAGTGCGGAGTTTTATACAACACCTGCTCCAAGTGAGGACATATGGAAAAAATTCGAAATGGATTCCCCAGTTCGTCAATTGTCGTTCATGGAATTAGAAGATGACAGTTACTTTTCGAGTTTATCCCGCACGCAGTTGGATGTGTGGCCAAGTGTTGAGTCGTGGCAGACTCTGGGAAAAGAGGCACGGGAAATAAGGCATCATGACTGCATGTGGGCTGGGTCGTGTCTTAGTGAGGAACACAAGCGCGATGTTGCGAAAGACGAAACTGTGGCTACGGAATCACCTGTTGTGACCGATGATTCGTCGTTGTCTTCGCAGAAAATACTGGGTGCTGTGAGTGTAATTAAAGCTGATACCTTTAGGACCGTCGGTGACAGTGCTGTTTGTACGAAACTTGATCGTTTGCGGGATAGTAAGCCAACCTCATCTATCGGGTCTGATGGGGAGTCACCACGACCGGAAACCCCCCAATCACTTTCCGAATCGGAAGAGGATGAGCATTCGGAGAATGTGACAAAATGTTCTATAAACAGTAGTGATGGTAGTGCATTAGAGTATAATGACGCTGAAGATAGCGAATCCACAAACACATTAGTGAACGTGTCAGAAGTTACAGGACAAGTGCGGACAGATGCTAATGGTGTAAGACAGACTACCTTAAGTGATCATAGTTATTCTAGTGACCATAGTTATCATTTAATGAAAGGTGCCTCTTCGTTTAAAACTGATCATCTGGGAATACAAACACCTTCGGATTCAGGTGAGTTAGTTAATTCTGTTAATTGGGTTTCTTTTTGTGATTTTGTTGTAGCCTATAATTTCCTGGCGACAGTTATTCGTGTTTTAGTGTTAACGTAGTTTGTAATAATTGTGAAGGCAGCATTTCTTTTAAAACAAAATTATAGTAAGATGACTAGGTGATTATAATACTGGGGACAATAGTTCACTTCACTTGCCGCTGCAGGAAAAGCGCGGGAATTCTTGCAACGATGTGAAGGTCATGGGAGCCGGAATAGCTATTACGCTCAGTCTGGGGCTAAAGGAATCTCGTCATTTTGGTTCGTATTAAGGGAAAGTAATGTGAGCACATGAAATCATCACGCAGTGGCATGTTCTACGTTAAAAAAAAAAGAATCAAATTCTTCATTCTAGAGAGTAGTCGGAGGGATTGATAATTGGAATTAGGTAGAAGTATAGAATACGTATTCTGGAGTTTCGCAAGTGGTGAAATATCGTACTGTGGCCTTGGATTAATTTGCGGATGACATTTTATTTTGCACTGCATATGTATGGCCAGCAGCACGACGGCGCTAAATTTCGTTGCGTGATACCGGACAGGTTAAATAGTGTTCGGACTGTTGACAAGCAAATTTGTAGCGTCTGATATCTGTTTCGTTTGTAATTTAGTTTTGTGATCGTGTCCTTTTTTTTTTTCAACTTTGACTCGGCTAGATCGGGGTAAAGTCGACATGGGCTTGGTTTGAAAGTACCATCATGACATTTGCCTGTCAATGGGCGGCTGATGGGATCGTTTCCAGAACATTCTGATTGCGAAGTCAGCGTCCGTTTATATCTACTAGTACGTAGTACGTCTTTGCTTACGAGTTGATCACAATTTTATCAGGATTGGATTAGTTTAGTCAGCGAGGTGGGTTAAGTTTGATTTATGGTAAAAAAAAAAAAAAAAAAAAAAAACGTAGTGGGAAGTTCGCTATAAAGGAATGTAATAATTTTGATCGGGTTTTAATGTGTACTAGTGTATGGGGAGTGTTCATGTGAAAACGTATTAGCATGCTTGTATTGAAAATGCTTCAGTGTACTGTTGTGTAGTCGGGTTTTCATAGTTCCACGTGTCACATTGGTTGCCAGCGAGCTCGTATGCAGATTTCATTCTCAGCATAATGTTTGACAACTTGGAAATACAAGCTCTAGCTCAGCAACCGTGATCAAGCGGTTAATCCTACTTCGAGTAGGATTGAGATGTCACGCGTTGGTTCGAATCCTCTTGCAGTAAATTTTGACTTTAAAAAACCCTATCCGTGCCTCTTTAAAGTTGTCTCTCGGCGTCATTCCTTACGAGCCTCAAGTATCGTGAAGAATCGCACACCCACATTGTTCAATTTTTAAGTATACTGAGAAAATTAGGGTACTGTTGAAATTTTCAAAAGTGAATCCGCTGGTGCTTAATAAATGAGCTACTTCAGATTTCGAAACTATTTTAGCAGAGAAATTGGAATGCCCGTAAAGTATGCTATGGCATAGCCCAGACTTCCAAATCTCATATCTGAGATACATTGAAATGGAAAATAGTTCCTGTGATAAATATTCTTATGTATTATTGGGCCCCTTTCTAAGATATTTACTAATTTGCATGCTGCTTTTCTCTGAATGGGGAGTGTTATTAATGTCTCTCACGGCGATAATTGAGGAACTTCATTGTGTTGGCAGTCGCGCTCTTGACGTTAGGACATGGTATGATTGACACTGCCGCAACATGGAGATCTTTGGTGACTCATTGGAATGCTGGTGATTGTATTCACCTGATCAAATATGGGAATGGTGGTTTAAGTAGTTAATGAGATTGAGGGTTTCCCAACCATACTTGCGTATTTATTTATTAAGTTTCAGATACAGCTGGAATTGCCATTTTACACTGGAACTAAATAACATTAAATTATAATTATAAAACGACAGATAACTCATTAAAAAAAAATACTATTATAATACACAAGAACAACAACTCAGATATTGATATTTAGTGCTCGGTGGAAAGTGTTTTTAGTTCAAGAAATGTCCATATGTGAATCAATATTATTTACAAGTCTATAGAATAAGGAGCGTTGCAGTATACTTTAGCCTAGGCATGGAACAAGGAAGGATGTAATTTACTTATCCGCAAGGAAACACTGAAGTAAAATTTAGATACTAACATTCCAGTTCTCAGATACCAATTAAGTATCTTCAGCGTGCTGTAAGGGATTCAAAGTCATATGCATTGAGTGTAATACAGAAAAGACTGTAACTGGAAGCATGTAAAAGGGCGATCAAAGTTTGTTGTCAGTTTGGACCCATAATATTCGTGATTTCTATAAGTGAATTGGATGAGCCGAACTTCAAGGGAGTGTACAGTGGGACAAAAATAAAAACTAGGTATATTTCTATGGGGTTATTTTTTTATGTACGAAATAACACCTAATTTGTGTGTACTCAAAATCTTCTAGGCTATTTCATTGTGAATAGAACTTACCGCTACATGCAACAAGTGTAGTTCATTAAATATTTTGTTGACTTAACACCCTGGAGAACTTTTAAGGATGGGGCCTATAGTTTTTCCGAACCATTCTGTTGAAGAGCCGGGCGCAAATAAAGCATGTATACCAGCTACAAGTATGGCACTCTTTATTCATTCTGTAAGTGGGTTAATTGATATAAGCCAGTGCTTTTTTTGTGTGTGTGTGGTTTATGCAGTCAATTGGCAGAGCTTTCCTCTCAGGCATCAATTCAGTAATACATATTGTTTTCATGTCACGGTATATCTGTAGCTAAACATTCTCTGTGCGTAGGGCAATGGAACGAATGTACCAAAGACATGTTAAAAAAGGTCAGTGCGTTCGATTTGAGAGCGGGGAATTTCAGATTTATTTCTATCTACCGGTATTGGATTTGTATTCCTTTCTCGGTTTACCGTTGTTCTATACTCTGTAATCAGAAGAAAGTAACTATAGAATTATCATTATTGTGTACTAAATCACAATTTACGCAATGAGGTCAGGAGGTGGCGGTGGGTAAATCACTAACGGCTGGACTGACAGACAATATGTGGGTGATTAGAAGTTGTCTGTCAGTTTAATCAAATGTCTAATATATCTGTATAAGGTGTCCATACAATTTACATGCCAGGTCACTAGATCAGGCAGGGAGATATCTGTTAAGTAGTTATGGTTCCATTTCGGATAGGTGTGAGGTTTTTTTTTTTTTTTAATTTTAATATTAATACCTATAATGATAAAAGTTGTGGCGTTCAGTCTTAGGTCAGGAAATCGTTGGGTTCCGATGGTCACACTTAGATTAGGTAGTAACAACTCCTGGCAAATTTCTTTTTCTAAATTTGATGGCGGCGTAAATTTCTTAAGCCATATTATAGAGAGATGGTCGCTTTTACTTATGTGATGTTACACACTTCTTTCATATACTTAGGTTTTGGGCTCCAACTTGTTCACAAGTTTGTTTAAATAGAGGTGATAGCGAGGTCTCGAAGATATTTCGTTTGAGGTAGAATTATAAGAATTTGAGCCATACCAAATTCTTCTTGTGTACGTTGTGGGGCAGCGAAAAGGCCGGTGGATTAAAGTTTCTTCAATTGCGCAAGTACATAATGTTGTGTAATATTGGTATTTGATGTATCATTTTAATTTGTGGAAGTAGGATCAAGATTCGTCTACGATACAAGGGTATTCACAATATAAGTACTACTAAACTGGGTGTATATACTAGGAGCGGAGCCTCCTTCTTCCAAAGTTTCGCGAATTTCTGAACGGTAATGGTAAGGTAAGTTCAAGTCCTGCCGTCTGACTTGAACGGAGTTTTCCTATTTCGCTAGACGAATGCCAGAACTGTGCCGAAACCAAGGGTCTTGCCCTGAAGAATGCTTGCCGAAGAACACAATCGCTCAGGTATGTGGCCAGCTTACGCCACAACTAAGCTGCCTATTCCACCTATCGTGAAATGAAGAGGGAAAATGAAAATATTAGTATAGCAACGCGATTTCACTGAACGGTATGGATACTGTTGCAGTGTTATTTAGTTTCTGTGTAAAATTGCAACTCCAGCTGTATCTGAAACTTTATAATAAATGAATAAATACTGCTAGGGAGACTACATTGGCGTTTGTTTCTTTTAAACGGTGTACGATCTTTGTCAGATGTACACCCGATTCGAAAAAAGAAAAGTTACTTTCTGAAGTCGAAAGGTTCACTTACAGATGGCAAGCACAGCATTTTGGAACGTTCATTTTAAGTCTGTCGGATACAGTATCTGCGTTTCCTGATTGTGCATGTTATCTCACTTTGAACGTGTCCATTGGCCATTTTTCATTGATCCCAGTGTACATTCCATGTAATTGATTGAAGTTGACTGGTTGCTGTCTTTTTATTAAAATTAGTATAGACAAAATTGTACTTACTGAGAGGATGGGTTGGATTATCTATGGCCTATTGAAAGCGTGAAATAATCAATGACAGCGTTCCCACCTGGAATTGGATCTCCCAGTTCCCTTCCTTTTTCCACAATATCAGTGGCAGGGTATTTTAATCTACATGTTCCATGGACAGGGGGAAAGAGTTCCATCTGAATGAAATATTGTGAGGGGTTCCTCGTGACTTGCTTGCTCTTGACCTTGGTGCGGCCTCGCGTCACAGCGGGCCGACGTTACGTAACGGGAAGGGCGATGACCCGAACTTTCGCGCGTGAAGGTCGCGTTGTTGCCATGTCGCATTGCAAAATTTTCTTTGGTCATTTTTTTTTTTTTCTTATGTGTAATTAACTTTCACCACGTTTTGGATTCGGTGTGCTGCACAGGTTAGTCATTTAATGCTGCTTCTAAAAATGTTGCCGTCTTCTGAAAATTAGCTTGTGCACCGAGCCATGTCAAAGTTGAGCGGTCTTCAAAGCAGTATCTTTTATACCTTTTCATAGAACTTCTTCCTCTTACACATATGTAGAAATATCTAATTAATTGGCTTCCTTCCTTTTCAGTGTTTTTGTTTGTTTCGTTTGTGGTAGTTGCTGTAGGTGTTGCAGGGTGTTAACTCCACATCGAACTAGCACCTTTCATTCTGGCAGTGGTTTTCAACCAATGGTCCACGGTTATCTGGGTGTCCTCGAATGAAAACAACTCCTTTAATATACACTTTTTTAAGTGACCAAATTGTAGCTTTTACTACCAGCAATAGAACCGCTTTCTTCACTTTTTTTTATGCTGTTAAGTGTTTTTAATTAGATTTTATTGCGTTCTCGAATGATTAGTTAAAGATTTGTGTACCTATAAGGAAAGCTTTACTTCTTGTTGCATGCTTACTCTGTATACTCTGCCGTTTGGAAACTGTATAGGAATTTGCTTGTACTATCGAATCAGACTGCTATTAACGTTACTCTCCATTTATCGGAATACTCGACAAGACAACAGCTAGAAATGCTGCATTTTCAGATTCACATACCTCTAACATTGAAACTTTTTGGTTAAAAATCTATAGAAAACCTGAAAAATACTTTCACTCAGCTTGGACTTTACACCACCAGCCCCAGTCGGGAAGTCCTGGCAGAATGTTATATCAGCTTCATGGATCTTGTTAGGATAGTGCTTATTTTATATTTGTAATTTAAGTTAATTACTTGTAAGCGATGCCTTGCTTATGCTTAACTCACCCATATTGATGGTTATTTCATATTACTTAGTGTAATGTCGATCGTAGTAAATCTCCCCTATGATAATTTTTTGCCAACGTTTAGTTCATAATATATAGCGGATTACATTACATTAATTAAGTTTTCCGCTATTGAGAGAAGGTTGGGAACTAATTTACTGCTTTGAGACCTTAAGGATTCTTGTGTTTATAAATAAATGTTTTTCTTTTATGCTTGACCTAGCAGCATGTGACAACGGTTCGATTCATACATACGTGACGTTTGCCTTGTTTGTCAAGTTTTTGTATGGGGTAGATTGTGAATTTGATCCGCTTCTGGGGACCTTCATGTGCGTTTGTGTGTGATCCATATGCATGCATACCTTTTAATACGAAGCTTATACTGTAGCATGCGTGTTTTGCAAATGTTTAAATTTAGTTAGTTTATTTGCGAATACTTCTTTATTATATTATAGGAGAGAAGTATGTCTGTGTATTGCTATTATTATTAATGTATAGTAGCTGAGTAGTGTGGTGCAATTTCTCCAACATTGATCTTATATATATATATATATATATATATATATATCGACAGTTCTGTGTATCAATGTACGAAAATTTGAGCAGTGTCGTTCGGTTTGGAACATTATTTTCGAATTGTTGTGTATGTACCGCTACACTGAGTTGTCTGTCTTTTTAGATTTTCAGTTAACGTAGAGTACGTGTGATGTAGAATGTCAGGGGAGGTAACGTTTCCAGCCTTTTTTTCTTTTCTTAATTTTGAAGTGAGTCTAGACCAAATCGATTTTGTGGAAGAGCAGATTTCACGGGTTGTAGCGGGAGTTTAGGCGTGGCTGTGGTTGGGACATGCGCGTGAGTTTGTTCGAATAGACCAGTAACCATGACCTTTGAACTTTAGATGACGATCACCTTACAGTTTGTGAAGGGGGAAACATTTTAAAATGTCCAGGTCTGGGTTTCTGAACAGTCATAGTTTTTTTTAAAAATAGATTGCTTACTATCTAAACTTCTTAAATCCAGTTTTTGCCTCGTTTTGTTTTTTTGCCACTATTTGAGAACAGTGCTCCACGTACTGTCAAAACCTCATAATTCTGTGTGCAAAGTACTTAACCGTATCCAGTTTTTTTGTGCCTCCGGCTCAAATTGATTTCACCTAGGTTACTCTGATGGTTGAGTGGTGTCTTCGCATTTGCAAGGTCGTGAATTCGCGCCCGGTGGCCGCCCATTAAACCTTTTTACCCGTAGTCGCACCAGGCAGACGCTAGTGATCACCTCAGTAAGACCAAGGTCGATTCCTTCCCAACTTTCCCTTTGCTGCTGCTGTTAATATCTTGTATAGAATCTGAAATAGATAATGATTTATTTTTTTTCAAATCCTGGATAATGTATTTTTTTTAAAATTCCTGTTCCCAACCCAGGGTTCCGGTGATTGTGTATTGAAGCGTACTTCGTTGAACAAATAGTTCTAAGTCAATGGGTATTGTTAAGTATGTCAGGCAGCGTACTGGCTCTCACTTCTCTACGGATGCTTTGGCAAGTTGAATGATACACGTGTAGGCGTAATAAACGCTGGGTTCGTAAGGCACTATGACATTTCATTTGGAATAGATTTTCGTTTCTATTTCAAGTACTTTTTACATTATTCTTTCGTGTTCAGGTATATCGTCCGAGCGATGAACTAGATTGACCAAACGGGAGTAAAATTGTTCTGAGTTCGATGTCCTTCGTAGTCTAGCCATCACACTAGTGCCCCGATCGATCCTGTCTGTCGCATGCTTCGGAAGTCACTGCAACGTTGCCAAATAGCTTGCTCCAATGCGTAAAACTGTTACTGCAGTGTATGATTCTTACAATTAAAGAGATAGCTGCAGTCTGTAAATAACGTCGAACCCGGAGAGGCATGTTTTTCAGCGATGGAAGCAGGGTAATGCCGGCATGCTGAGTTTTATACTCACGTGACGTTCAAGCACCGAGCCGAGCCGTGCCGTTCATTGTAGTATACAAGTTCAATACAATTTGTGGGAGGGTAGGGAACAGTTGTATGATTTTTAGCTGGTGGATCTTTAGTTCTCATGCGTGTTTCTGCTGACACGTAAGATTTTATTTTTAATATACCGGGTGATCAAATATTGTTATTCGGTGGCTTCATCTATAATTTGGTTAGTTCCACATCTGAGTATTTATCAAATTTATTCTACAGAGATAGTCATTTCTTCGTCGTGTTAATGCAAATCCTGCCTAGATCTTTTTGCGCTTATGTATAGGAATTAACCTCGTGTTTCAGCTGCACAAGTTTCTAAAATAAAAAAAAAATCCTGCGATTCTTTTATTATTGATTGAAGTTTGTTTTTAATAACTTGAGAATTTCTGCCTTACGCTACACTTTTATGTGGGTGATTATATTAGCATATGTACTTCAATACCCATCGTTAAGAGGCAGCGGTACTTGGCTACGGTTCTCAGCAAATAAACATGGATTTTCATATGCTACATTTCTCCGAGTAGGCTACCATGGTTTCCTTCCATCGCTTCGAGAGAATTATTCTATACTATTTTTCAACATAACACATAGCTTTGTAGGTGTATTCAAGTGAGGGATAAGATATATTTTCTTAGAAGTAAGTGCTATTCGCCATAAGAAAGTTTTATTTTTAAGCCATGCGTTATGTTAACGGGGATGGTGAGGTTTTTACTTTTTAAATTTATTATTAATATTTTTGAAAGAATGGGATAAAATCTTTTCCTAGAAACGTGTGAAACTTCGTTTTCAATTGCACGTTTATTGAGCCAGTCACCGTACCAAAGTGTCGCTGCCGTAAGGATCCATTCCTCTTCATTTGTTCACTGTTTGATACCTGTTGTTGCGCGTGAAGTCTGCACGAATGAAGTGATTGCAATTAACTGTAGCGTGCTACTGAATGAAGGTGACACATTCTAATCTGATTTAGAGTACGTGTACTACTTAAGAGGCAGACGGCAGTTTGATAAAGTACCTGATCCATAATTTCTGCTGAGATTGGTTTTCGAAACTGCTTATTCCTTCACTTTTTTGTATCGCCTATTTTACTCCCGTGTGTGTCACTATTATCGTGTAGAAGTCAGTCGTCGAATTCATCGCCTTTTACTAAGTATGGTGTAGCTGTTCTTTCGTTAAGTTTGACACCCACACGTGTAATCTTTTGAGTAAATTGCAGGTTCGAAGGCCATCGAAATTTCTAAAACTTATTGTTGAATGGAGGACTTACGTCAATACCATGTGTGTCGGCGAAATTTCTAGTTTTTTTTTTTAAATTTATTTATTTATTTTCAATGATTGTACCATATTGAATCAGACATTTTTGGTCGGTAGTAACGATTAGGATTGTAAGTGATCAGAAGAGGATTCGTAGATTATTAATAAGCTTTTAAGGAAATGAGTTCCGCTTGAATTGTATCATTTAATTTTCATTTCTTCATTTTTTTTAAAATTTATTTATTTAATGATATGGCTATGTTGTAGTGGCTGATAATGTCAAGGTTTAGTTCTTTGGTGAACCATAAGACAGCCTAGGTTGTAAATCTCTTTTCTGTATACCTACTACTTTATTCCATTTATTTTTCTCTTCCGCAAGATGTTTCCAATCAGGTAACGAAAGTTCGAACACAGCGAAATTGTAGTTTCAGACCAAATTTCGGAGGCTGTAGGTACGTAAGGACTTGCAATTTTAAATTGTATTACCTCACAACAAAGATTGGGCTATACAACTTTGAACTATAGGGGTGGGAGTATGTGAATTTGTACCATGACCTTCCGAATTCCCGCTGAGAAACATACGGTTCTATCTGGAAGATTGAGCCCATGCGAATCCTTAATAAGCAAATTGCACTATGCGAATACACATGTCACAATATGTTCTCAGCTCTGTATTTCAACATTATTTCCAACAGACATAATCTGTTCCATATTTACACTATATCTCGTTAACCCGTTCAATTACTCGTACTGATTTAGTATGAGTAGGTTCTCCATCTTGGATTACTATTAAATATTTGTATCACTCTTCTATATGAAGTACCACAATTCCATTTTTACATACAGATCACCTTCACTTCCATCATTGTCTTCTAACAAACAAATCTATAGTGCAAAAAACACAGGTAATCGCCTACCTATAGTCTTTTCTAAAGTACTACCTCATTTTATATACAGTAGACTGGCGATTATCGAAATTAATTGGGACCGAGAATACCTCGGATACGAAAAATCTAATAATACGGAGATCTGGGGTTAATTTGTTACAAAACTTAACGGTAACTGGCTATGTTAATGTGAAGTCAGACTTTATTTAATATGTACATTACAAAACAACATATATGTATGTCTAGTTATACATATATAACTAACAGATTTTCTAAATTAAAGGGCGGCGTAGAACGAAGTTTCACGCTGACACATTAGTCAGCGAGCGCGAGGTCAGCAGTGTCGAAAGTTTCGCGAAGGTGTACTAGATCGATCGTGCGCATCGGCTTCGTTAACAACTAGTCTACTGTACCCAAGGATGTTCAAATAGAGGATATGCGATTTTGCTAACAACACAAGCTAAACTTAGACCCACCCAGTTAACCACTTACTCCAATCAAAAACATTGTTTTCGGCTAACAAAGATGACAGTAAGTCATGTAGCTGTCTGCTAACCAATCAGATGCGTTGCCTTTTTCTGTGCTCAGCTGTTTTTTTGATCGTGGGTATGAAATAGCTATAAGCGTATCCTGTATTAGAACTCCTTGACTATACCATCGACCCACTGTTGCAGTCTACTTACGCAGCATGGTTATATATGGAGTTTTTAAGTTACTTCTTTGCAGTATAAAACAAGGCACTCACTCTAGGTAGGACTTCCCGATACAGTATATGTTGAAGTCTCCCTATTGTCTGTTAATGATCATACTTCGTATAACAGCACCGAGATAATTATACCCTGGCAATTTTTTAATTTTGTTACTGTGTAGATATTGTCTTGGTCGAATAACATAGTTGCTGATGATTTTCTTTTCTTTTTCTTTTCAGAGGAAGAAATCGATGTGGTATCGCTGGGAGAGAAAACTACAAATGGACGTTCCAGATCGACTGCTACAAGCAGTTTGCCGAATAACCCGAGTCCACAATTCAGGCAGCAGTTACAACTTAAAGTGGCAGCAATGGCGGCGTCAAAGACAACTCAGCAACAAAAGTCGCAGCAAGAAACGAAGACTGTACCTATACGACTTATGCTTGGTGATCATACGCTTGTTAGATCGGTGCCAGCTTCTAGTTTAAGACCTGGAATGAAGAGGTTTAGTTCAGACATTAGTGGCAGTACGAAGCCTTCGAAAAGAGCAAAACTTCACTCTACCCCGTCGCCTCGTAAGCGAGGTTCCCGATCCGGTAGCGATTCCGAAGATCCTATTGAGAAGAGAAGTCTTCACAACAACATGGAAAGACAGCGACGAATAGATTTAAGGAATGCGTTTGATAATCTCCGGGTGTTAGTTCCTGAAGTCGAAGAAAATGAGAAAGCTGCGAAGGTGGTTATACTTCGTGAAGCAGCGTCTTATTGTCACAAATTGACTGTCAAACAAGTATCGCTTAATAAAAAGGCAGATGAGTTGAGAAGGACACAAGAACAACTTCGGGCTAGAGTATCTCAGCTAAGACGGATGCTGGCAGCAAAGCGATAATGTTACTTGTTATTTGAGTTTCGTTCGTACAGACTGCTGTATATTCCATTCTGAGATGTTTATTATTTTAAGTAATACACACGTAAGTTTTAAAGTGTGATAGATCGCCAAAGTATCAGTGAAAGAGCTGAGTGATAATGTAATGATTATATTCTACATTTTGGTTTAATAACATTAAGGTTTCGTATCATAACTTTCCATTATCCTCATGTCTGTAAATGTATTCTGTATATATAAATATATGTATATAAGCTAGATGCCAAAGGATGTTTATATAGTGTGATATGTAAGTAAATATAGATAACATTTAACTTCTTTTCTAATGTAAATTTTCTAGTGCCTTTTGTTTACATTGAAAGAGTAATGCTTAGGGAAATTGTAAAATAATGAGCCAATTCGCGAAATTATTGTACTTTTAAGTTCGAGAAAATAGATGACATTCGGTCCAGACATATCATTTATCTCACTAATTTGTAAATGGTAGTAGATGCAACCTTTTCCGCACATTCTGTGTGTATGGATGTGATTTTCTTTTTTTTTTAATGTTGTTTATTTCACAAATTTTCTAATTGTATATGAAAAATGCTTGTCCTATCAGTTCTAAATCAATTGACTCATATAACGTTTTGGTTAACTTCAGAAACACTTATTATTTTGGCCGTTACATGTATGGAAATTTTTTCTAAATCTTTTGTAAAGGAGCTTTTCTGTTACGTACACATACATACGAAATATATGTATTTATGTATATATATATACCGGTATATATAAAACCATATGTACAATATATGTATATTTGCCTTAAAGTTCATGATAGTTTGTGATTTATTAGCGTTGTTACCATTTGCTATTAAGTGTAAAATCCATGTTTAGTATTTGATCCAAGTTACGTAAAAATATTACAGATAGTTGAGTTGTTTATTTGTAAAGTAACTTGTATTTATGCACTATGCTCAAGATTACGTAGAAGAAGGGAGGGTAGTTCTTCAGCTTTCGATGACTACAACATAGAAAAGAGTAATTTAACTCCCATGACAGGAGCTTACACAATTGTGTACGTGTGCGTATATGCATGCGAGCACATTGGAATTGTTTTGATGCCATGATTTCTTTACCTCAGTATTTTGTACTTTTGATAAATTTTACAGAAAAAAAGTGAAAACCTGAGACCCAAGTAGCATTTTGCTGCATAATGAGAGGTTTGAATGTGTGATTTTAGCCTATTTTGCCCTCTGAAAATTCAAAATTTCGTATACGAAAAAGAAATCTCAAAGTTGTTTGTAAAATGTATTTGTCGGGTCATTGAAGCTCGGAATGAAAGAACGGCTCGTGAGCCAAGGGATATAATGAGCATTCTCTGCAGCAGCCAATGCATACTTGTAGGATATCTTGCGTGAACTTTTTCTTACTAAAGAAAACTATGGAAGTATCCCGGGTGTTAGCACCGGTATCATGTAGTGTACGTCAGTTTTCTTGTGGGTATAACTGGCTGAAGAGATGCGTCATTAAGACCCTTTACTTTGTGCCAATGTAACAACGAGCCTGTTTCACAACACATTGTAAAATTGAATACAAAATTCGTGCATAAATTTAACTCTATTGTACTTAACAAGAGAAAGTGGTTTGCAAAGTTCGATTTAAGACTGTTATAGGTATTAATTGGTTGTAGTTCCTTGTTTTCAATATGAAACAATATACGATGTTGATTAAGAAGCATATTGCGTGTTTATTTTTTTAACTTACTATTTCATCTTGTCCAGGTACCTTAGAATTTTAACTCTTTCGATTTTGATTGAGTGTAAAATTAAGTTTGCGTCATATTTCCCGATGTGTATAATTCTGGAGGTAATTCTTTGTATAGGATATGAACCTGCAAAACTTTTAGGCAGATTTCATAAATTAAGATGTTAGTAAAGGTAAAAAGTTCGGAGTATTTGGAGGGAATTTTCCGTCGTGTGTGTAAAGAGATCCTATACTGAAAGAGCCGGTTACGTGCAATAATACTTCAATTTATAGTGCCACTTGGGTTCTGTAGTAAGTTGTTGAAGCTGTGTTAGGAAATGTAGTTGGATGAGATTTCAACATTTATCCAGTGTAGTTTGTTGATTTGTCTAGCTTTCCGGAATTTCAAACTTTATTCGACTTCGAGTTTGCGTTGCACATAAGTAGAATTTCGCATACGGACTGGTCTTCAAGAACAACATTAACTTACCTTTTGCACAAAATCAGAAATCACTCTTGGCTAGTGGTTTTTAGGCTTCAACAGCTCCGTCCGTCTATCGATAACTTTCAATTTAAACTACTAGGCCTAGAAATGTGGTTGTTGGACAGATCTGCGAGAGTAGCTCAAACCCGTATCATACATCCAGATTGCAGGGGGGTGCCAGATATGTGGGCACTTTTGGAACCACTAGCAGGGTACCCACCGACCTGGAAAAGGCAGGAATGTAACTTAGAATAAAAGATCCTGGAAAACTCGGAATTTCGTGAAAAACTTTAAATATCTGGAAAACCTGGGAAATATTTATTATAAACTTTGCTTCTTTGAAGTTTCTTTAAACCTTAATTTTGCTGTAGCATGCATTTCTTACGTAATGTAACAAGACTTACCGAAAGATGTGGTGAGTTTTTTTGTTTGTTTTGTTTTGTTCCCCCAGACCAGGGCTTGGACTGACAAAATCTGATTTAGTATGTTTTTGGAAATTATACCAACTGCCTCTTATGTGCATTACGACCTAGGGTGAAAGTTTAGAACACCCCTTACTAAACAAATTTAGCCACCAAATCAATATTGTGTGTTAATGCGCCTTGTTAGTTGCGTAAAGGTAGTAATCCTAAGTTGTTTTTTTTACGTTTTGATGTTTTTTTTTTTTTTTTTTTTCAGAAATATTAAATTGGTAATCTAATTTCTATTATAATTGCTAAAGCGATTCAGAAATTCTCTCTGAGCTTAGATATTATTAATGTGTTATCGTAGTGGTGAACTTAAAAATGAAAGTGTATGATTTAACAAAAGTAAAATTTCTAATAACTTTGCAATCAGTCTGTGAATGTTCTATAAAATGTAAAAAAATCCTCTTATGGCAACTCATAACCACGCAATCACAGAAGTCGTTCTAGAGCCGCTGTGGCTCAGTGATAGATCGCTCACCTTGAGTGCGTAGGGTTCTCGGTTCGATCCCTGCTTTTGCCATGTGTGGGCTTTGTGGTGGACTGGTTTTCTCGGGGTACTCCCGTTTCCTCCCACTTTCTTTATTTCACCAATTCGGCCTGAACCAAAGTTGCGTAAAGGCCTGAATTAAAAAATCAAACAGAACTGGCTAAAAAGAAAATTTTGTGTAATAGTAGAATATGTTTTACAAAGGGATGATGCTCTTCTTTTCGTTTTGAGCACAAAGAAAAGTCTGAAAGTTGTCTTATGTGATTTTCTTATTTTGATGGGGAGAATTTGCTTCATTTTTTGAACAACTTTCCACTTTTTGTACAAATAATGGAAGGTATCCAAGTGTCCATTGTCTTACATCTAAAGTTTATTTGAAACGTCACTTCCTTGATTACGTTACTACTCGTCATTAATATATTTTTTAGTGTGTGTGGATGAATATTTTGAAAGTGGTTTTGCGCGCATTGAATTGTTTTGGATTCTCCCCCCCCCCCCCAAATTATCAGATGAATTAGTGATTTCTTAGGTCAATATTCCATGATAATTTACTCTTGCATAAAAGGTGCCAGTTATCAAGTCAAACTACAGTTGTAATGTGTGAGGAAACAGCCAGTATGTTTTCCTAATATTTTCTGGATATATCGAAAATTGAAGATATCTGCCCCACTTTGACCACTGCATAAATTATGTATCTTGTTTAATTGTGACGATTTATTTTCTGTCATACTTTTGAGTAGCTCAGATAAGTTTTGTAGATATTGTATCATTGTGAATCCAGCCCCGTCTAGTTCTGTTGAATTTCATAGCAACGTAAATGTTTTTCTGTTTTTCTTTTTTTTTTTTTTCGTAGAAATACAGTAGTTGTATTTCTTTAAAGGCGAGAAATGAATGGTTATGAGGCCACATAGAAAATACATTGTTAATTGGGTGGAATAGAGGCTGTGTCCTAACAGACCTGTAGAAATGAACCTGTTTCAGGCGTATTGTATCTGTAAGTAGAAGTTTGAATTGAGTAATATGGGACGCCAGGCAGTCTTCAACCATATGAACTCTTCACATGATATACAGTTTTGTTAGATTCATGCGTCATTTACCAGGCTTCATTCGTGTTAACGGTATGGCCTGGAAATTTGTGAATAATGACCTGGAGAAGGAAGGGTATTCGTTCTGGCCAAATGAGTGGGAATCCTGTACTATGGCTAGAAAGGTGTTTGAGATGTCGTTGGAAAGATCTCTGCAATACGAGTTCAAATAGTATCATTAATCCACTACTCGGGCGAGGTAGGTGCTTGAGGCGTCGTTGGAAAAGTCTGCAACCCATATTATTAATCCAGATTGTATGGTTGGTTCCCGAGTTTCGGCTGGGGGGCATTTTCAACTTTGGAACTACTGGTGCTAGGCATGTTTTCGAACACAACACTGATGTAAATAGTATGCTCGCTGCTGAAGCCTGGCGGTAGCTTATGTGCACAGCCCCCCAACTGGACTTTTTTTTAATTTGATATTTGTCGATTTCGATCCTGGTGACAGGAAAAGAACTTTCAAGGGCCTTTGGCTGCAGGTCGATATGTGTAATTCTTTGCTGTTGTTGTTGGGAAGGTATTGTCTCATCTCTTTAAGGAATACTTCCGAAGTTCGCAAGGATGTCCATCCCTTCCGCGTGTGGCGTCTGTAAGTGAAAATTAAAATTAGGATTAATGGTTCCCATTGCGTTAACAAAATTATCATTTCGCGATAAAAGGAGGAACTACTCTTTTTTTTTATGAAAAAAATTAGTTTTGCAATTATCGTCTTCGTTTAACTACGTATCAGGACTTTTTTTTTTTCAAAAAGTGCGTCATGTGATCGTGCATATGTCTGTAAGTCAACAAATTGTTCGAAGATTTGAAATATTTGTGTTTGAAAAGACATATTCAACAACACTTTTGTTCTTATTCGCGAAGTGGGACTGTGGGGAAAACATGGGATAGCGGACTTGAGCAGTACTGCAACCACGTTGCCCCGACGAATTATCCGAAGTAGCAACAGCATTCAGTGGGGTACGGAGAAACTTTTGCTGTTAAATTTGCAAATATTCTTGTGGTGTATAATATGTAAGATGATGGTCAGGAAACAAACTTTTCACACGTGTTCGTCACGTCAATGCAAGATGAGACTTTTATCTTTACTGAGGCATGTCTCCTTTCCGTAGTGTTGCCAGTTGAAATTTCTAATCGTTAGCATTCAGCTGGGAAACAACCTTGTACGTAAACTGCAAATTGTTGTATGGGCTTCGGCCCGCCACGATTATATTTTGAAGGCACTTCTACTTAAAATCCACAAACATGGCAAGCCCCTGGCGGAATTCGAACCCGCGACCTGAGAGTCGCTGGCCTAACGCCTTAGACCACACGGCTGCCTGGTCGGCTATTGCACATACGTGTTTAAAATAGTATTCCCTCTTCCCCCCAATCATAAGTAGAGTAGTTTTTCCAGCTCATTTGGAAATTTCAACTAGCAACACTGGATACGAGGCATTTCTCAGCGAAATGCAGGATAAATTATCGTCTCGTTTTAATGTGAGAAAGTTCCTTGGTTTCCTCACGAAACTCCTTGGAACCGGAAGGTAATGTGTCAAAAGTTACATAAAATCATTACATTTCTATCCACTTCGAGGTAGTTTTGTGAGTATTTTGGGGTTTGGTGCCCTTCAGTACAAGGTCTTTAACTGCAGTGTTAACTCGATTTTGCCGAAAATTGGACATAGTACCTTCTAGTTCCAAGGTGTCGATATACATGTACGATGGTGCTGCTTTGTGTGTGACGGGGGGACGGCTTACATTATTTTATCATCTTTCTTCAGTGATAGACTTGAAATTGCTCAAAATATTCGACAGGACGCATGTGGGAAAGATTTAGTTGAAATTGCTTTAAGAGGTTTCATTCAGTACCTACTCTCTTAATATTTTTTAAAGATAATACTGGACACGAGACAAGCAAATTTTAGAAAGCATATTACTAATTGTGTCAAATGAACTACTTGAGATTTTGAATTAAGACTTGATTTAGATTTGAGTGCGATTTTAGCTTAGCCTGGGATGGGGAAGATAACGGCCAAGATTTTCTGGTATTTATCAGGTGAAACTGGAAAACATCAGGATTCCCGCAGTGTTCGAGCCCGTTGCCGATTTAAAGTTTGCGACGTTACCACCTGAACCACAGATGATGTGTTTGGCAGTTTGAAACTATTTTGGATGAGAAATTTTGTAATGGCGGACGCCATATGCCATCCGTTCTCAACCTTTTCAAATCGTGGTTAATTTAAAAAACATAAGTATTATGTAGTAGTTTTAAAGTATGAAGAAAAAAGCAATTACGTGATAAGTACCATGATGTGGCAACACCCAGCCTACATTCGATATAGATTTAGAATTTTCCGTAGTTTGCAAGGTTATACATCTTTCGGACTTTGGTAAAGAATTACCCGTCATTTTCTACGAATCTTAGTGTACATGACGTCAGTAACCCGCTATGGTTGCTGTAGTTTCATGATCAATACGTGCACGTCAAAGGAGCTTTATTCAACAGGTTGTGTTAGTAGATTTTGATGGGAAGGATATCAATTAGAGTTTTGCTGGAACATATGTATTATCTAGAGATGGGAGTTCAATTCAAAAGAGCAGAGAGAGTTCAAAGAGCAGTTCAAAAGACTAGTTCAATAGTTCGCGATCGATGTCACCCAATTAACAGCAGAATGGCGTTTCTGATCACGTGGTAGCCTTCAAGAGGGATTCTGTCTGTAGTTCACGAACTACAACTTTAGTTCAAATAACGGTAAGCGAGAAGGAAAGAGATGTTCCCGGGCGGAAATGTTATTATACCTCCCTCCCACTCTGGCCACACCTACAGCAGCATGAGGGCCATGAAAGACATGCACCCACATTCTAGTTCGGTGAATAAAGTGGTTTCGAAAAGGCAAACGCTTTTACCTTGAAGGCTCTCTGTACTTGTTTGTCATTGGTTGAGGATGAAAATGTTTTCCGTTTGGAAAGTGCGATAACCGTATGAGTCAAATAGAAGTAAACAGATATTCCAGGGCTGCCTCTCTTACAACAGCACCAAAATATGGAAATGGGGATAGTTCGCTGCAATAAAATAAAGAATTTAGGGTGATCTTGGAGCAACAGCTGAACTGGTGTCAGTAAGTTTATATATTATAGAAAAGGGAGAGTATTAGAAGAGTTACATTTTATTCCATGATTAGTTATGATCTTTGTTGGAGTAGACATAAAATTATAAATTGTATCGAAAGGAAGATAACGTCTTCCCGTTTAGTCTACTCAATCCATTAAATGGACAAATTTAAAAAAGTCAAAGCGAATCCGGTAAACATGAGCTAATCGAGCTTTGCTTGTATGTAGCTACGTAAATTAATTTCTACGCTATACCATCGCCGACTACGATCTCTTAGCGCCTTCCCATTTCGTGCTCGTGGCATGTATTGCAGCGAACAAGTTTAGTTGATCTTTTCCCCGCTGTGGCGCTACTTACAGGCAATGGACAGTTTGACAAATAATTATCAGCATGTAACTTGAACAAGTTTACTGTACTGCGGTTAAGTAAAAAGTTTTCATATAAGTCGTTCACGTGCGACATGTGTAGGAAACAGTTTCACAAAAGTCGCCTTCGTTTTATAATGAAATTATGGTGATTAATTTTCCGAAAATCTTGAATTCTTACAGAATAGTGCTTGAGAAACGAAGGTTTATGGTAAGAAGTTAAAAAAAAAATACACTAAGTTGCACGTTAAAATTCTGTGAAATTAGTCTGCCGCTGAAACATGAAATATAAATCAACATTTTTAGCACACTACACAATATTAAACAAAAAATGCTCATTTGGCATAAACAACTTATAGCCTCAGTACTTTACGGCAATCACGATGCCTATATCATCGCATTATGCTTATTACGTATTTCTTTCTAGAACTATATAGAATGAAATTAGCATCTACTGCTTTTCTGGTAATTTGAAGTTCGAAAGAGTTCAAGGTACAAATCATGTTTCATTCCATACCCATCCAAAATAAATGCGACTCAACTCTTATGAGCTTGATATACAAACGAAATGCGTCAAATGTCACCTATGTGCTACCCCTCGAAAGAACTAGCATAGATAATGCATTTTGTAAAGAAAGCGTATGACTTTCTGGCCAACTACGTTTGGGGAACTTTTCTATTGTATTGCTTCCTTTTTCCAAATTCCTCATATTTGCAGTATCCTACTTTGGAAAACCATACATTGTATCAGTATTGCGAAGTCATTATTCCTCGCACAGCAGAGAAATATTTTAAAAATCTTTACTGTGCCAAATAAGGAAGCATATTTTCTGTATCACATATAATTTCCCAAATATGCTGTTAAAACATTTAGACGATAGTTTAAATCCATAAAAAAAAAAGTCCATAGTATTTCCCACACAATTTCAAAGCTTCTTTTATGTAATATAACCCACAAGAATAATTTTATATATTTATAAAAATGCTTTCTTATAACTTGAGAATATTTCCAAACATCTTAAAATTATATGTGAACATAAATATTATTTTTCTAGAGTGTTCATATAGGTCTATTTAAAAAATATGGCTACTACTAGAAATATGTCCTGTCAAAAACTTGAGTCGGGCCCGTGACTTCTTCAGATGTAATATTGTAGCATCCCCCAACACTTTTACCCAGGCACTGTCGCTGCTCATAATTTAAAACTACATATATAAGTTAAAAACTGGTTACATAGCGATAACCGGCATAAAAAGCTGTTAGGACTGAAAATTTAGTCCATACTGGATTAGACTGGAAGTGGACGATAGAGTTTTAAGTGTTTGCTTTGACTGACATTGATTAAACACTCCAGTATTGCTAAATATAGAGTTCATTGGATAGCACTGATGCGGTCATGTGACACGAGAAAATCAGTGATACCTGAATAATGTTGAATACAGTTTCCACTTTTTTTTTTTTATTATTTAAAGGAACTTGCTAGTCAAACATTGTGAGATATAATATGCACGTACGAAAGAATTTTTATAAATATTTTGTGAAAAGTGTTTTCCCGCCCTATAGGGAACCAGGTAAGTGAGGTACCAGGGGGGGGAAAAAGTGACGGAAAATTTTCTCCCCCCCCCCCCACAAATAAACCCTTGAAGGCCACTATCAAGTAAATGGATACGTTAGTAAAGGATTGTTTTTACAGCTAATTATTTGTAGTGTTCCTTGTAAATACGTTGATTTTCATTTTATTTTAATAAATTGAGGAGAAGAAACAATTCCATTTTTGTGGGATATTTAGCAAAACAAAAATTCTTTGTTCTGTTCATGCCTATATAACATTTTCCAGCTTTACAATTCTGTTTAGTGTTTAGTCAAGAAACCAGCTGACTGCTTCGTTGGTTGTATTGCCTGTAAGTAGCTCCACAGCGGCCACCAAGAGAACACACATTTGAACCATATGGGTTTGGGAAGGCGCTAAGAGATCGTAGTCGGCGATAGCTATACAAAAGGAGATTTGAATATATTTTTTTCTAAACTGGAATTCACCGAACAAATGCTACAATTGGAAGCAAGGATATGGCCATACAACGGACACAGCAACAGCCTAATGATCCCAAAAATGGATCACACAGACAAATAGGGTCGCCAGGAGCCTAGAGTATCCACGCAACGCATCTAACCTAACCTCTAGCTCCAAACATTTTCTACACCCCAGACGAGCGGCGCAGAAATGCCTTCCAGATTTAAGAATATCTGGGAAAGAGGATTCCAGATCCTTGTGATCACTGTAAAAAAAAATAATTTAGATCGAGGGAGGAAATACCGGTAAGGCGACACCTCCAATCTTTTAATTAGATCGTCAGTTCATACTCTGAAGTACCAGCTGGTTCAGATTAGCGACAGATTAAGAAAGAAAGACGCAAATCTTTACTTGGGAAATAATCTCAAACGATGATACGCATAACGACTCATATGTGACTCATACTATGTCTTTACTCACTTCGAAGTCTACAGGGTGGCAAAAGACCATGTCTTACCTTTACCTTAGTAGGGCCCACACCTGTAGTCTGGAATCGCAATTCCTGAAATAAAGACGAA
>JAGDQP010000252.1:68702-97224 GCA_022664845.1 Lepisma saccharinum
AAAAGACGTTCTGAATAAATTTTGAAAATACAAAATATTGTTATAAAATATGATTTTTCATTGGAGAATAGTGGCTGGAGTTGAAACCAAAATTTATCGAACCATGTTGAATAAATTAAAATTTACTATTAGCATCAAAGCGGTACGCAAAAATAATCGAGCAGACATGTTGCTAATTTGATCAAGTAAGAAAAATATGCGGTAGCTGTCAAACATGGCTAACCGGGAATTTCGAATAGATATGGAAAAACGGGAGACGAGAAATTGGCATTTGATTATTGAAATCCAACAAACCGATATTTATAATGCAAGAATTCGGTCAATAGCGGCCCCATACAAAAATTTAGAACATATTATGCATACTGATAAATAATCTTAAAACAAAATATATAATTTAACACGGTGAAAATTTCGAAATGATGACGAAAAAGTCCTGATAACACTTGTATCGGTTTTTATTCTTCTTAATATGATTTAAAGTAATTTTCCGGAACGGACGAAATCAATCGAAATATCATCGAAAATTAAGTTAAATTTAGTTTTTACATCTACCTTTCGTAGACAGGGCTTAGGAAGTACAGGTGATGGAAAGCCCATGCATCTGGTCGCTTCGGTTTAAAAATTGGAACTAAACTAACATGGCGTGGGAGAGCAGTTCTCCCAGCAAACGGAGAAGAAGGCTGATTCACACCAATCAGCAAAAAACAAGTCACGAAGCATTGACTAGGGCCAATCAAAAACAAGCGTTAGATCCAAGTCATTGCTGCGTGACTAACGAAAACCTGGATGGATAACGATTAAAAATCCAAAGAAAAATCCAAGCGGAAAACGCTCAAAGAGTCTAAAACCAACCAAAGAGAATGAGCTAAAGAGAACACACTGAAAGAAAACAAAACGGAGACTAAGAAAATAAAAGGGGAGAGAAATAAAAATAAAAATGGAACAGCAACTAGGCTGTTACAGCCACTTTCTTCTATTTGTTATATCCAAGCGGTAAAATTGCGGATTTCAGAGCGGCAAATGGGTACGCGTGTTCAAACCCCGCGGCCGACCATCCTGACTGAGGTTCTCCACGATTTCCCTCAGTTTCACAAGGCAAATGCCGGTATGGTACCTTCAGTACGACCCTGCCGATACCTTCCCATCCTCTACCCAACCCTATCCCGGTCTGAACCAAAAATGCCAAAGGCCCATAAATAAATTCAAAATCTATTTGTTACGTTATTTATAGTTTAATATAGCGTTGAGTCACTTTTTATATGTTCTTAAAATTACTACGAGATGTTTTCTTTTGTGCTCTGATACGAGCAATTTCTCACAAAAAATAACTAGTGAAAGAGAGAGTTAGAAATATCATTTATTAACAATTTAATTTACACTCGAATGCCACAAAAGGATTATAGCAATATAATGTGAGTGGAGCTACAGGCTATTTTGAGGAGAAAGCGATCATGCACATCACCTCACAAGTACAATTCCAGCAGTCGTATAGTGTTATGATAATTTATCTTCTCTCTCTTTTATATATATATATAAAACGCTTAAGTTACAAATAAAGTAATTTACATACTGTTTTAGAAGGTATAATTTGTATTTAAATTGAACGCCCGGAAGCAAAATAATTGTAGCAATCGCCTACGGATATTTTCTATATTGAGGATTACAGCACTAAATCTTGAGTATTGTATCCCGTTATGGAGATAAATTTTGAAACAGAACGACATTCTGACACAGCTTAACAACATTGCCTCAGTTACTGTCTTTCAAAGTAAACTAGTTCATCCGTCTTGCGTCTTTGCCAGAGAGAGAGAGAGTACGGAGTTCGGAGTATCGCGAACGGAGTAACATGTCCGCTTGAGAAACTTCACAAAAGCGAAAGGCGGTTGAACTTGGATTTCCCGCGATTTGTCTACGAATTGGGAGGGGGTGAATATCCTTTTTCGTAAGTAAAACTCCCTCTCGTATGTGCACGCGTTTAGTTCGCTACGCGAACTAACCTTTCTCTGTTTTAAATTTTCTTTTCTATCTTTGCTGTAGGGATGGACAGTTCAGTTCGCTTCAAAGACTAGTTCGTTGGAAAGTGCAGTTCAAAAGATCAGTTCGTTTAGTTCAATGGTTCGCAACCGAGATTGTCTCCCTATAGAATAGAATACTTTTTATTGTCGTTAAACAACATTTGTTGCAATGGACAACATCAGAATGGAATACAATATATTTACAATAGTTTAGTATAAAAAAAAAACAGTTCGTGTAGATAGTTTCTTCACATTTATATATGCCATACTAATACAATGCTAATTTTTCTTCGAATTCTAATACACTATACATAGGATTACTTATAAGCCAAGATTTACAGTGTTTCTCAAAGTTTCTACAACTCATGTTCCGGATATCCAAGGATAAGAAATTATATAATTTCATCCCCGTATATTTATAAATTATTTTTGTGTTATACTTAACCTAAAATGGAGTATATTTATGTCATTCTTGTGTCTCGTATCATACAAATGAATATTGTTACGGGTGTCAAGAACTCCCAAATTCTATTTTATACACATAAGACAACTATAGATATACAGTGAAGGAACTGTCATAATTTGCGTTTCCTTAAAAAGAGGTCTACAGGATACAGTATCGGGCAGTCCTTTTAAAATTCTCAATGCCTTTTTCTGCTATTTAAAAACCGTCTGAGCTCCGGTTGAGTTACCCCATAGTAATATGCCATATAGTAGCTGTGAATGAAAGAAGGCATAATACACTGAGATGAGTAATTTTTCTTCAACTGCAGTTTTTAGTTTTCGTAGTAGATACAAAACTCTGGATAATTTTCTACATATATTTTCAGTACGCACATTCCAGTTTAGCTTCTGATCCAAATGTATACCTAACAGTTTAACAGAATGATTTACATTTAAATCTTCCATATAATTACCAAGATGAAAATACAATACCTCCGTCTGAGAGCAGTCTATTACAATTTAGCCAGTTTATACACAGTTGTAACATTTCACTATTTTTACTTTGAACATTCATTAAATTTTTATCTGTAGTTATAACAGTTGTATCATCCGCATAAAGAACACATTTAAAAGGAATATAATTTGGTAGATCATTTACATAAACCAAAAAAAGGAAGGGAACCAGAACACTTCCCTGTGGTACACTTAAGAACTGTGTTTTGTTTGCTACTCTGATAGCTTGCCGCCTATTACTAAGATAAGACTTTATCAAAGATAGTTCCTTATTTCTAATACCATAGTAGTGCAGTTTTTAAATAAGTATGTCATGTGACACCGTATCAAACGCTTTACTTAAGTCTAAGAGTGTTGCACTAACTTTAGTATTATTTTCGAAACCATCAAGTACTTGTGATACCAAGTTTTCAACAGCTTTAATTGTAGAGCGACCTTGTCTAAACCCGAATTGCGAGGGATGAAGCAGCTCATTCTCCTAAAAAAAGTCTGAAAGTTGGTTCTTCATACATTGTTCAAAAATCTTCGATAATATCGGAATTAATGACATAGAACGATATTTTTTTACGTCATTTTTATCATCCTTTTTGTATACTGGAAGAGTGATAATTAACTTTAGGCGGTCTGGGAAAGTTCCTTCAATAAACATCCAATTAAATAGGTAAACCAGTGGTTCAGTTATTAGATCAATAATTTTTTTCAATAAATTGTTGGAGAAACCATACAAGTCTTCACTACTGGATACCTTTAATTTATTAACAACCGAAAAAAATAGCTCTGGCATCCACCTGTTTCCACTGAAAACTAGATTTAACTTCATATGTTTTGTAGTTTTAAGAGGCTGTCAAAATCTAAAATTTTGCCAGTATTATCTCTAACTATTTTTTGTTATCAGATCTATTCGTAATATTTACAAAATATTCATTAAATTCATTTGGAGATATAGTTATGTTATCTTTAATATCATTTTTCCCTATTTCTTTGTTAATTATGGACCACGCTGTTGCACATTTATTTTTTTGAATTATTTATCCATTTCTCGTTAGCTATAATCTTTGCATCCTTAATATTCTTTCTATACATTATTTCAGCAGCTCTAAAGTTTTCTTGATCAGTTTGGTAACCTGTCTCCTTAGCAATACCATACAATGTGACTAATCTATTTCTCTGAACTGCAAGGCTTGGTGTATACCAATTTCGTGTCCTCTGGACTTGTTTGCGTGAGTCAACAGTGACCTTTTTTATTTTTTTCCTGACAACACATTCAAATTTGCAGTTAAAGTACCCAAAAAGATGTTAAAAGCTACTGTTTACCAGCTGTAGGCTGGCTATCCCAATCAATTTCTCTTAATCTATATCTCAGGTTATTTATTTTCAAACTCACTTAGTATTCTAAATTTCTTGGTAACGAATTGATTGCGTTCTTTTTGTATGTTTGCAAAGAACAAAAGCCATACTCCTTCATGATCAGACAGGATAGGCTGTACAGTTCCACATACAAGATTACTCTTTTTTTTCATTGGTGAAGATATTATCTAAACACGATAGTTTCCTAGTAGGTTGGTTATTAATAAAGTAAAAATTTTGAGATCTAAGGACGTCACAAAACAGAGATTTTTCATGCGTATTCAAGAGGACGTTAACGTTTATATCTCCCACATGGAAGATTTTGTAGTTTTTATATTTACTAAAATAGTTATTCAACTTTTCCCAGGCACTGAGGAATAAATTTAAATCTGAGGACGGGGTCCGATAAACAGATACAATTATTACTCTTGTACTTTTAGACAGAATACCAGCCACTTCAAAATGTTGTTCAATACAGAAGTCAATTAAATTAAGAGCAGTATATTCATTTACTAATTCGTCCTTTACGTATATAAGGTACTAACACCACCATGCTTCGACACACTTCTACAGTAAATTGTGACTAATTTAAATCCTGATGGAACATACATGTGTGCTTTTTCACACTTAAGCCAGTGTTCATTAACACAGAAAATTTCACAAGGAAACACGTCTAAAAATATTTCAAGTTCAATAAGCTTATTTCTTATCGATTGAATGTTTAAATGAAACAAGAGTAACTTCTGAGAACCCAATTTTGTAAATTCCATTTTTAACTCTTATTAGTTTTAAATTGCATTAGTTCATTTACATTTTTAAGTTCAACAAACTGTGTTATACCTGATATACGCACCTGACCCCACATAACTAAAGATGATTCCAGGTTATCAGATGGATTGGCTAACAAGGCTATAGCAGCAGAAGGGCTTTTCTGATCACGTGGTAGCCTTCAAGATACGTACTGGTTTCTAGTTCGCGAACTACAACTTTAGTTCAAATAACGGCAAATTAGAAGGGAAGAGATGTCCCCGAGCGGAAGTGTCGTTACAATACCTCCCTGCCGGCCGAGCGGTCTGCGGCGGTAGGCCATCGGCTCGAAGGTCCCAGGTTCGAGTCCCGGTAGGGTCATGGGTGTTGATTTTAACACTTAACAGCTAACGGCGAATCGTGACGGGTCGAAGTCCAAAGTTACTAGCCTGACCCATATAAAAATAAAGTATACCAAAGTTTACAGTACCTCCCTCCCTCTCTGCCCACTCCCTTCAAAGCAGCACGATGGCCATGGAAGAGATGCATTGATGCACCCACCATTCTACTAGTTCGGTAAATAAAGTGGTTTCGAAAAGGAAAGCGCTTTGCTCTTGAAGAGTTCTTTGTTGTTTGAGCACGTTGAATAGGAATGAATACTTGTGTGTCACGCAGCGCATGAAAATGCTTTCCGTTTGGAAACTGCCATAACTATCATTGAGAAGGGAGTAATGTTATGATCTTTGCTGGAGTGGACAAAAAAAAAAAATCCCTTTCGGCAGGCCTACAGGCTGAAGTAGGTCTCGAAGTTTTTTTATTTTCAAAAATTCAAATCTCTCCATATATGAGCACTATCGAGAAACTAGTTGTTGATTTATAGATTAATCATCAAGAGTTTTTCAACGATAACCCACAAGACGTGGTTTTAAAAATTTCGAATTTGCACCCCCACTCGTACCCCTACAACCTCTGAATGGTTGGTGTCATCGTAAACGTCATAGGGAGTACTATAATTTATGTAGACAAAGTTTCCCTCTAAACTCCATAGGGCTGATATTTTTTTCAAAATTTCAACCCCCTCCCCCGATCACCCCCTTGGGCCGATTTTGCTGATATTAACATATTATGTGTTAATACATAGATATCGTACCGATCTCAATAGACAGATTTTTCTTCGAAATCTACCTAATATAAATTTTATTAATAGTAAGATAGCGTCTTCCCGTTTACTCTGCTCTATTCATTAAATAGACAAACCGAAGAAAATAGTTGTGAGCACATTTTTTTTTAAATATATATTATTCATGCAGAGTAGTCGTACAATTAAAAGATAAGAAATTCAAATAGAAATATTAGCCATGCATCATATACATTACTATAGGAAGAGACGAATTTTTGTAATAAATTCAGTACATAATGCAATGAAAATTGTCTATATAAAGGATTACAGTACTGAATCTTTGGTATATGTCCCGTCATGGAGACAAATTTTGAAACTGAGAACGGAAACTGTGACATCTGACACACCCGAACATTACCTCAGTTACTTTTTTTTTTTTTTTTTTCAATTTCTGTCCCTGGACTGATAGCTTCGATGTGAAATTGTGAACTAGTTCATCCGTATTGCGTCTTTGTCAGAAAGTTAGAGACGGATTAAAACATCTGCTTGGGAAATATCACAAAAGCGATCGCGGTTGAAAATTTCCGCGATTTGTCTACGACCGGGGCGGGGGTGAAGTGTGTAAACATACTTTTCGTCAGCAAAACTCCCTCTCCTATGCGCACGCATTTAGTTCACTGCGCGAACTAAACTTCAGTTATAGAGAACTTAGATAAATATACAACGAACATAGCCTTTTCTAACACGTTGTAACTACAGTATGTGCTTTGAACCTTTGTTTCTGATTTTTTTTTTAGGTAGAAGCCAAAGATGTGGGATTAACTACGGTAAACGGATGCCTAGTTAACGTGCTAGATTCCGTCTAGATTCTTAGTGCGCGGCCAGAAGTACAGTGAAATTTAACGTGACTTAGGGCTGGTTTTCATGAAAGGTTGCGTTGCTTGTCTTGCGTGCGATTTGGGTGAGTAGCCAATTGAAACACGTGTTTAATTGCTTGCTTTATGGTAAGGTAAGTGTAACACGTGTTAACAATTGGCTATTTTATTCTACTTAACGCGTCTTAGCGTAGTTGTTGCTTTCGTAGAGGTGAGTGTGAACCGTAAGGCTTCAGGCAGGTCAGCCAACGTGTAGTAAACCTGAGCAAAAGTATAAATATCTCAACTACAGGGATAACTAGAACATGTTACATTCTGTGCAATTCATGTCGGGTAGAGCGGTGCGTAGCTTGAGAGAGAAAATACAATATTCAAAGTCGGAGGTAGGTTTGTACCACCTCGAAATTTGCTCGATTTTCGTGTAACGAGATTCTCTCAGCTGTTCTAGTTAAAATACGTTGAACTATTCTATTTAAGAATTCCTTTTGCACTTGAATTCTTATCCTAAGTTCGATTTGTCGCGGAGGATGCCGGGGATTTTTCCTGTGCGTGAGGATATCCCTGTTTGTTGATTCCGAATATCAGCCCAATCAGGAATAAAATCTTTATATTTCTGCCCAAACAAGTAGTATGTTGAAACTTAGCAGCAAGTTTTAGGATCCCTTCTTCCCCCCCCCCCCTCCGTAATTTACTTGTATAACAAATCAAACACTGCCTAGGTTTATTTTCATGTTCGAAAATACCGATACATCACACTGTATCTTTACATTTTTAGTGGTTAATGCAGAACTGGAACGTACATGGCCCAGGCGGGAATTCAATATAAGGGACAAGATACAACGTGTTTTAAAATTACACCGACAGATTTCGGGACATGTATTACATTATACTTATCAATGATATCAAAGACACTTTGGGCATCAGCCTCTTCCAGCTTAAATAGTTCGATGAAACCAACTTGTTGGCAGATACGGTCATTACAATAACATACAATTACTGAAGTTTTCTTCCAATCAGAAATTCAATACGCATGTATACATTATCTAAGACTCTCTGACAGGATCACGTACTCAAAAATCGGCAGTTGAAACAAAACGCAGCATCACGAGAATTGTATTCTAACCAGTTAGGCACGTACCCAGAAGTCCTAGCCCCTCCCCACAAAACCAACTTCTGGGTGTGCAATTAATTTTACCAAAAATTATACTAATTTCACAAAAATCTTAATTTGGGAGGTCCGGACGCCCAGCACCAAACCTCCTGCGTACTTCGCATTACACAATGGTTGATAACTCCGTTCTGAATTCACAATTTTATTGGAAGGAATGCAAATAAAATATCAAGGAGTTCCGAATGTTGCTGAAAACTGAAAACAAGTTTTTAAGGAAAGGGACAAGTCGAAAGGCACTTAAAGGACAAAACGATCTCGAAACTTAAAATCCAATTCACAGAAATGACAATTATAGCGAAATCAAAGTTTCGTGATTAACAATAAAAACACGTTAAAAAAAGAACAAAAACGGGAAGTACAAACTTTTCAAAGTAAATTCACCCAAATGCGAAATACATATGTAAAATAAAAGCAAAAGAGACAGTAGATAAATATGGGAAGGAAACTGCTAAAATGAAATTAAAATTAAATTTACCTCGCCATATCAACAGTGAAAAACTTCGTACACAGCGAAGCGAAAGGCAAAAAAAAAGTAATATTCTAGCTTGTGGCGCAAAAATATTGAGGCAGAAGTTCAAACCTTTTTCTTCATTAGATTTGTTTTCATTATTTTGCATTTTATAATTAATGTATACCTTGTAATGCAGTTATTTGGCCAGAAATTTGTGGAAGCGGAAGGGTATGACTTTTCGTATTAGGATTTCGGGGGAACTGCCCTTTCTGCCCCCGCGTAAGTTACAAATGGTATTAGTTTTTCATCGTATACTATTTTTACTTTATTCTTTTTACATTGAATTGCGGTCAACTGCCCTCCTGTGCTGAAAATGGGTTGAAACTGGCTAAAGTGTTTTGTCGGTGAAAGTTCAACTTATTTTACGCTTAAAATTCGACCATTTTCTGATCGAAGTGTAAGCTGAACTGGCAATTTTGAAGTTACGTACTTTTGTGGATGAAGTTTAAACCTTGATTGGATATTCTATAATCCAATAACAGGAGTAACGTTACTTAATTTTCACTGAATGCCCCGCCATTTTGTGTGTTTATATTGCTTTTACACTGTGAATAGTAAACAGTTCACTTGTGGACCGAAGACGACAAGGATTGCATTGGCGGAAACGGAATTAAGTTGGGTATAAATCTTTACACTGTAGCAAAACGTACATCTATTTTTTTTTCAAGAGACATTCCTCGTAGTAAAGTCAAAAACATATTAACCTCCTTCGCAGTAAAATCTTAGCTATAAATATCACTCTGAAAGCTATAGGCACCAACTGCATTCGTAGCTAAGTGGCGAGAACATCTGACCAGTTTCAAATCACACAAACACACACACATTCGGTCTTGAAGTTCAGAAACATGTGACTCGTGAGCCATAGCCAAAGAAAGTAGGGTATACTCATACGTTCTATGACGTGACAATAGGTCGTAATAAGGATGAACATGAAGTCTATCCTTTTGTAATGAAGTACATAATCACCGACATCCAGCCACACAATATCATTCTCTCTCGCTCATGACAGCTAAGCTAACCTTTCGATACAAATGTGTATTTCCTGTCCCGGGTTGTTATGCAACCACGCATAGTTACACTAAATCGTTCGCCATAGGACATCTGTTCGAGATTTTGACCTGCCGCAAACGGATTATTGTTCGTTGCTTGATACTCGTCCTATTCATGCTTCTTTTGACCCATCTTTACTTCAGCGGATTTCTGGGACTCCCTCAAAATCCCCGACTTCCTTTGGGGAATCCCCTACGCACCAATTCCACAATTTTGGAACGAGCAGGTGTAAAGTCTGTGACTGCACCAAGCCGCATTACCTCCATCGTTATTCGTTTTGGAAATACGAAGTTCCAAAGTTCAATTTCCCACGCTTTCGGCACGCTGTAGCTCCTCACCGGGGCGGAATTTTCCCCTGGTCCCTATGTCTTTTTTACTTCTTTCAATGAGAGGCATCACCTCCCGAAGTTTGGCTACGTAGTTTTTCTGCACCCTATATATATAGATAGATAGATATAGATAGATAGATAGATAGATAGATATACTTAGATATCGTACCGATCTCAATATGTATATTTTTCTTCGAAATCTACCTAAAAAATATAAAAAACATGAATATCTTTCACAGAAAGAACGGCTAAAAACACGGTTCAGTTTCTTGTACACAAATACGAGAAATTTCGAGCGCGCGTATTTATATATAATAAATTATATTAAATAATTGGGAAGGTTCCAGGTATTGTAAAGTACTGATGATAGTAGTAAAATATTAAAGGAAAAGTATTCTCTACTTTCATGTTAATTCTATGCTCCATAATGCATAGGTAATCTGCAGGAAGGTAATTTGCATGATTAATTGCTAATTAACTTATAATTTATCGGTGTTTATTTTACAAAAACATTGACAATCAAACAAACATTGTCTCTTTTGATATTTGAAACAAAATTCAATAACATTTGTACCAAATTAGCAGAAAATAAAAAAAATCAAATTCCCCCTTAATGGACTAACTGTGAGCATGCATGTTGCAATGGCTGGAACGATCCAAATTGATCATATTGAACATGAATCATTTAGAATAGTTTCTTTGTTTATAAATCACTGACTTCAGGTTTTGTAAAATTAGAATTACAAATAGTAGCTAAATTTATGCTTATGTAAGAGAAACTCGAACTGAACTGTTAGGTGCAAGCTATACTCAAAGCGTGTATGAGAGTGAGCACTGTGTTTCTTAGTGGCCTGTATAAAAATGTCTAAAGGCAATAAATACAATTCAAATGTAATTTATTAGTGGGATTGACACCATTACACGAACCCAAACTACTAATTCAATCATCAGTAACTATATATTGCTATGTTTATTTCAGTAATGACACGTCAAGTACATTAAACGTATTAGTTAGAATGGCCTCAAACAAACGCAATACCTATATTTATACTCATTCAAGTATACGCGGAAATTATTAAATTTTCCTTTGATATTGATCTTTTCTAATGATGTAGTAAGTTTGGAAAAGATAATAAATTAATTTTCTATTATTTTATTGAACTTGCGTTACAAAATGGAACATAATCATTTCTAATAACCATGTTTATTTATCTGTTCTCATTAAAAGTAGGAAAGAATATTCCATAAATTACGATATTGAAACACACATTTCATACTTCCCACCGTATCGTTGATACTCTATCTTGGCCTCCCGGAAATGACGTATTCAGCTTGGTTTTAAAGAAGTAATTGGTTCAGCTTTAAAGCCTATTTTTCGGTAGCCTCGATTCGGCTCGACTCGATTGAGCGCAAGATATTTTATTTCAGAACCATTTCCCGTGGAACCTCTCTAAGGAGAGCCCACATGGAAACACTTCCGGTACGGCACAGCTCTTTTCGTAAACAGCATTTTTATGTATGCCCACCGCTAATCGGGGCGCCACGCCCTCCCCCACGGCTAACGCCGCCCAGCTCCCTTCGGACGCACCGTGCCCCCTTTGACTCGCTTCGCTTGGTGTGTATCCTGCCCTGGTGGGTTTGTTATACACATCTTAGCTTTTAGTGGCTTCTATTTGGTATATTAAATCACTAATTTTATTAAATTTCCTAATGCGTGCAGTTGCAGTACCAAACTTTATGCAAACTTGCAATGCCGAACCTCGCACAAACTTGCTGCAAGTTTTGGGTGTTATATATGATGAAGCTTCATTTGAGTCCTCGTTCCGATACATTTAAGATCGAGGTTAATTTTTCGTGAATTTCTACATATCAACTTGTTATGGCTATGGTTCACAGATTGCACACACCTCGGCACTGGAACTCAATTTTCTGTCTGAACCTTTCCGGAGATTAAATATAAGAAATTCGAAGGATGACCCGCCGCACCAACCTTCGCGAGAATAAAACTCTCCACTCCTGGATCAGCACCGAAGCAATCAGTATATTACTACAATGATTAAAGCAAATATTTCCTATGTTAGTTTCCAGGTGCCAGCTGATCAACAACGCAAAATTTTAACTAATGCAATCTCAACAGGTTCATAGCGCTCCCCTTACAATTCTGTGTGTATGCAATCCCGCCAAGCACATGTTCGTTTACCTAACGGATTCCCTGATTCAATTATCCACGAATCAGTGCAGGGTTTCATCAGAATCATTACCAGAGAGATCAAAATAACATAAATTTCTCGCTGCATATATTAAAATTTCAAGATACCAATTAATACTAGCAGGGCCTTGGATCAGGTTAATACTAATCAAAAGCAATGTTTAACAGTAGAATACTGTTAGTATTCTACTGTTATATTCTACTATACGCAGGGGTGGATTTCGGTTTCATTTTTTGCCCTGGCCCACTGCTTGGAAGGGGTACATTTTAGGGACAGTATAACGGGTCATTACAAAATAATAATAATTATTATTATTATTTTGCTTCGTTCGTATAGGAGTTTAGAAACTTTTGAGTTACCCCCCCCCCCCCCCCCGAGGGCCCGTCCAAGCCCAAAACCCCACCCTCGGACCTTTTGCTTCCCAGAAACTATGCTCTGACCCTAGCAGTAGTTCAAACTCCCATACAAATATCAGTAGCTTATTCTTCGTGCCTTGCTTTTCATATATGTCAATGGACTAGACACTAGAATTTCATTCTTTCCTGCTGAGAGATAAGCTCAAGAATGGATTAAATCTGAACGCCACTCAGCAACAGACATCACCCCAAGAGGACATGTGACCGAAATCCAGAAATAGGCTATAAAAATATTCCAATATGGTTATTATGATTTTTAGCAAACTAAATTTCTCGTAAGACGAGTAATTTTTATAGTTAGGCGTTTTCTTTTTAGTTGTAACTGATAAGTTTTTTCCATTGCATATTGTTCCATAAGATTTTTAATTTTAACTTCGATGACCACTCTGCAGGAAATAAATTTGTGCAGGAGCATTTTTTCTTATCTACTCGTGAAAAATTTGCCTTTCGTTATACAGGCAAAATAACACCGACAAAACATTTCACGGGATTCTTAATATGGAAAGCAAAAAAAAAAAAAAAAAAAAAAAAAGATAAATGTTTCATTTCAACCATATAGACTTCCGAAAGCGTGAGAAAATGAGTTATAGAGCTTGATATTTCCAAAAAACAGAACAACTGAGGCGTCATGGTACCCTCAAATACTTCAACCTTAGGGATGCTATATTTCAAGAGAGAAAATCCGGAACGCTACCAATTTACGAAAATCTTTGAAATGTGCAAAATAAAAAAGGATTAAACACTTTATTTAATATCTTTGTGTTAACAACCGTCAATTTTATATCCAACATTCTGCATCTAAATAATCGCAATGAAAATGATACTACTTCTAAAATTGTTAAAATTTTCCCAGGTCGAAGTACGTCCCCATTGTTGTGTAAAAGGAAGAAAAAGTTTTTAAACAATCTACAATTAATAATTCAAAAAAATACATTTTCCCAACTCATAAGTTTTTATTTTATTTAAATTTTTAAAAATTTATCATTGTTGCCTTGCCGATTTTACAAAATCAAGTTTTCTTTTTTCTTGCATTGTTATGGTCAGCAGAAAATTACCAACAAATTCAATCGGTGGTTCAAATATCTCCGAAACAGGAAGCAGATAAAAACAAAGGGCAATAGCGCAATACACATTGAGCAACAAGACGTTTTTTCCCCAGCCAAATGAATTAGATGTTTCGTTCAATATTAAGGTGAATTGAATCGTGAACTTGAATTAAATCATTGTTCTATGTAGTCAAGAATTTGTAAAAACTTTGAGATGCCAAACTCATTAACTGAAGTGAATATAGTCGTGTAAAAAGAAAGGAAACAATATTTCCCCCTTCCTCTATTCTTCGGTGCAAACCGGGACATTTATACGTTCCGAGAAATATTTTCGGGGTACTGGGAAGCAGATCTCGGGACGAGTAGCAATCCTAATCAAACCTTTTCTATTAAAAAAATGTATTTCAAAACTGTGCAATGGGTGGACAAGGGATTTTGCTAAGGAAGTAGGCAGAGGCGGTTCTAGGCGGGGGGGGGGGGGGGAGGAGCAGCTGGGCCCTCCCAGTTTTTTGCAGTGAAGATAAACTAATATCCTCAATTGTCTTGAAATATTTAGTATAATTAATCTTTATTTTGCAAGAAGTTTAATGTTATCGATTCTTGAACATGAAATGAAGTGTACCATGATAATCTGCTTCTATAAACATGGGGTGGGGGAAGGAGTCACAGTGGATGTTCAGAAACTGCATTTTATCGATTTTTAAAAGAGTTTTTAATTTCTTAGAACAAGTTTCAAGTAGTTATTTTATTGTTTTTTTGGTTACGTAACACAGTATTTTTTTAAAACCTTTTAGAAGTCTCCACTATCAACAACGTTGTAACAAAGGGAAGAGCACATCATCTAAAAATTTATTTTATTGCTTATAGGCAATGCGGTGTTATTTCGAAATTATACCACCAGTAGCTTATACCGAAAACGACATAACGCTAATCGTTGTCCAACTTACTTCTTACTACAAAAATAATATAGGAAATTCTAGTCCGACCTAGAAAAAAAAGTAGAAATCTTTGTTGCGTTTTTTTTAAATCATCTTATTTAGGTCTAAATTGGTGTTGAATTATACAATATATCCAGTTTGGTATTTATAGATTTTTAAGTGTGTGTGTATAGAGGGAGGGACTCTTAATGCCGTTTTATGTAGTGTAAAATCCAATCAAGTCATTTTATCCAGTGTAAACTTGGCAGTTAACTAACTATAAGTTTCCCTTTGTAAATTATATGCACTGATGGAAAATATTAAAATGTTCACTTTTTTGCTTCAACTAATTATTGTTTTCTTACAGTGAAAAAGGTTTTAAACGTACATATTTCCTGCATAGATACATCTAAGGAGAATTAATATGCAATTTAAAAAAAAATGACTGAAAATGATTAATTTGTATCACACCCACCCACACAAACAAACATTTGTTGGGTCATTGTCTGAGACGAGCTTGTACTGAGAAACGCATTGGAACAAATGGTGGAAAGGCAAAAAATGAAAGAAAGAGAATGTAAATTATGGACAGCATCAAAATAGAAACACTTTATATATAATATGCAATATTGAGCTGCCCCCCCCCCCCAGTTTTTTTCCTCTAGAACCGCCACTGGAAGTAGGAGACCACCCCGGAGTCCCGTTTTGACCGTCTGTTTGGCGACAACTTTCAACTCAGGAACTACTAGGCCTGGTGGTTGAGGTATCGTTGGAAAGGTCTTGAGACGAGTTCAGTCCCGTATTATTAATTCAAATCGCAGGGGCGGGTTTCGAGTTCCGGGGCCCATATTTTAACTTAATAATTAGGAGTATGAAGGTTTCTTCTCAAGTGTAATGGAAAGGACTTGGCAAGACTAATACAAAGCCGTATTCTTCATCCAGAGCACAGGGCTGGGCTCGAAATACCGGGAGAGAGAAATATTCAACTCAGGAACTGTTAGACCTAGGAAAATAGCTGAGGTGTCGTTGCAAAACTCTCGGAGCAATTTTTCCAATGGAAAATGAATAATCCAAGGATGCTCGCAGCTGAAGCTGTAGCTCATATGCACAGTCCCCCGATTGGAATCCGCCTCACTTGTTTTTAGAAGTGATTTTGGTAATGAGCTCCAAAGAAGCTGGAAGCAAACAAAATCCTAAATTCTAATACTAAACCTAGAAATTTCTTAGACTCCATCGAAGTAATTAAATACATTCACTTACATACTTACTTTGGGCTTCTGGAGATCTCTTTTTGCAACTTTTGACATTGTGTGTCAACTTCCTTTTTTATTTAATATCAACAGCTGCTGCAGAAATGTCCCAGAAATTATAGATAAAATGCAACACAAGATTCAAAAGCACTATCACCAAATCAAAACAAACTTTACTATACGCATTGCACACAAGATTTTTCACTCACAACTAGTAATGAACGAAACTAACACTGCAATGGTCTCTGTAATTTAGTCGCTATCACGATCCCTCTTCATTCTATTATTAATAATATACTACTAAAGTATCCGATTTGTAGAATCAATGACAATGTTTATTGTTTGTTTATCCGTTTCCCCGATCCTGACGCCACTCAGCCTATAGCATCTCGAGAATAGAAACAGCGCAAAATATTCACAGTTATTGTCAGAAACGAGCAACAAGGAGACTTGTATTTGGCGACACCCTTGGCGCTTCGCTCTTGTGAACAAATATTTAAAACCAATAAATGTTTTTGAATGAACTTATGATTGGTGGAATCTGAAAGGAAGGGATGAGGGATATGCCTTATTTTCCATTTGCAACGAATCCTGCCCTAAACTGCCTTTGGCAATGGGTGAAGCACTGTTTTATGACACCGACCTGGGTTGTGTGTGTGTGTGTGTTTTTTTTAAACAGTTTCGTTTGTTCATGCAATTTTGTTCCTTTCCACTCCAATCTAGAGAAAGTCAAGTTCTTTAACATCAACAACCCACAACCCTCGTGATCATAAAGTACACCGAAGTTTTGATCAATCAGCGTTTTATTCTCTTTCTTTCTTTCTCTCTTTCTCTCTCTCTCTTACCAATCAATCTCCTTTTCCCGGCAGGATGTAGCAGCCACAATTGACAACGTGTTGTATTAACATCTTCCAAGGAGAGGCCGGAGGAGGGCAAAGGAACCCAAGTGAACGTCGGAACCTTCAAATTGTCCTTTGCTTTCAGTGAGTTTATGATATTAACAATAAAAGTGGAGAAAGTGAAGATATTTTACAAAGGGCTCTTCGTTTTTTAACGGGGATGTTAGCTTGGCCATGAGTTTTGTGAGTCGAAATGGCTAATACGCTACAAGTAGTAGAAAATGTGGTCATCTTTATTGGGTAACATTACGCTTCCTAGACAAAAGGGCTGGCGGGAGGGGGAACACCTGGGAATTTCCGTTTTCCCGGCCGGGCCAATCCGCCCCAGTTTCAAATTTTCTGGAGTCTTCAAAAGTATACCTTCGGAGCCATACAAACGTTTCACGGAGAGGAGAGGTTTTTCTGAAAGAAACCCTGAGCAAACACAAAGCTGGCTGACATGACAATGCTTCTGAGAGTTATATGCATTCAGTTAATACAGGATTTAAATTTTAGTCTGCCCGATTCTGTAAAGTAATTTTTGTTTATCCACAGAACCCAAACTGAAAGTATAACGGGCTACAGCAGGATTTAGCCTGGCCCGGCCAGGCCTTTGATATCATTTAGCCTGGCCCCGCCAGGCTCAAAATCCACTCCTGACTATACGTTTATTTTAATTTGAATTTTCTCCTCGCAAGGCCTTGAAGTAAAATTACGTGTCTTTGAAAGAATCTCTAATTTTTTCTTTTCACCACCCAAATTCCAGTCAATCCGCTCCCCCAACCCAGTGCGACGACAATAGTCACAGCAAGTTTAATCGTCTATCCAGATACCGACAATAGGTGTCTGGCAAGTTTTAGAAACGGCAATAGTTTCTCACGCAACCTAAAACCAAAGACGACAATAGTCTCTGGGAGCCTAATTGAATTATCCTTTCTCCTCTCTCGCAGGCTGCCTACACCAATTTGGTGGTCGCCCTCGTCACACTACACACCTGGGCCTACTGAAGTCTTGGTGCGCGCAGACTGTGAGCGGGGCATATATTGACAATCATCTTTCTCATAGCAAAACTATCTAAGCTCAAAGAAACAATTAAGAAAAATCTCTATTTCCTCTCCGTTAATTTCTCCTTGAGGACAGAGGGTTGGCATTACAAAGTTATCCTTCCCCACAGAAAATCTGCAATCGATTCTCTGTGCTAACTTAATTGGGCAGTCTGGGGTTTTGTCTGTATTCAAAAGCAATGCACTTCTCCCAGTCTACAATAGACCAGAATAGTGCCCCTTCCCATTACAAGTTACTTTCAGAAAACAAAAATAATTCATCCCAATCATTTCACAGTTTCTTAACGTAAGCAATTTTAATTTGGGCCATTTGGAGAGATTCAAATTTACTCCCACTCAGACTTCGGCAATAGAAGTCCGCGCAACAAACTTTAAGGGTCACCTGGGATTTATCTTATTGAGTTGAAATCGCACTTCCCTGACGGCAATAGTCGTGAAAGCGCTCCACCCTTAAGAATCAGTTTTTATCAAAATCGGTTCAGCTACCACCCAGTTATATTTCATTGCAAATACATTTTTACTCTTAGCATTCTCGAAAAGCAAAGTGAATTCAAGTTACGCTGTACTTCAATCATTTCCCAAGTTTGAAATATTTTGTCTTAAATTTAAGCAACATTTAGATACGACCGACATTGAAATACATTTCGGAATTTGATCAAGTGAACTCCCACTCCAAAATCTTAGTCTACTCTTATGTACAGCGACCTTTGCCTCCAGTCTGCATCACTGGCCTCTCGCTGGACCATTGCCCGTCGCTGGCAATGATAGTTACGTCCTCCTCTGCTGTTCTCGCGAGAATGACAGTTTCGGCCCCCGCCCCTTGAGATGTACACTTATATATCGCGGCCAATTTTCCTACCTACAAGATCAGGTTGGAAAACAAGCCCCCTGGATTCCCTCAACAGCAAAGTCATGGGAGAGGAAGCTATGACCTGCCGCTATTCTTTATCACAGAAAGAGAGAGAGAGAGAGAGAGAGAAACTCAACAACAAGTTTACAGTGGTGGGCTGCCTTGCCGGCTGCTTCTCTGGCTATGCTCAAAAATATCTTTCAAAATAAAATACACAGTCAAATATTCATAATATAGGAAAATACAAAATGAATACATAATATATACATAACTAACTGATTACAAGTACCAATAGTTTCCCCGGCCGGGTTAGATATACCTTAAGTCTAACAATAATATTTTCACAATTTAATATCACAAATGAATAGATAGTAATAGCATGAATAAATTATTTACGATAATTAATAATTTGGCTTTGGAATAAAATAGTTAGAAAGCCCACTTTCTAACAAGCTTGCTTAAAAGCCGGAAGTAAAAAATCCTTTAGGGATGTTTGCATGCCTCTGATGTTTTGCCATTTGCAGTCTAGAGATTAAGATTTTTACTGAAATGAATTGAACAGAATTAACAAATTCTAGTGGCAGTCTTGAATCAGGAGAATGTTACGTAATGGTAGATAAGTACAACGAAATGCAACAGATGACATTATTGGCAAGACTATTTTTCTACGAAATAGTTTAGTCATAGGAAGTTAGTCACACACTATCTGTTCTCTCAGCCAGTAAACAACAAGGGAAACTATATTGTGCTATCTTGATATGGATTGAACTTCTATGTTTAAGATCATTTCTTCTTCAAATAATAATAATAATAATAATTATTATTATTATTATTAGTTATTATTATTAGATGAGGAAATGATAAATGTTTTATGTGAAAATTTTGGAAAGAAATAGAGAACCATTTGATTAGACACAACACAACTTGTCTTGCGAAATATAAAGTACCGGCGGAATAGACTTTGTTGAAGTGAAAAGCACTTTGAACTGCAAGTAGAAATTATGTGTGTGAGAGATAATATGAAAACTTACTTACGTAATAGTTGTTGAATTCAAAGATAAACTCGTTATCAAAGAATACACCTATTACGTTGGCGCCGCATTCCTCCATATCACTAAGGGTCTTAAGTATTAGAAAAACAAGAAAGTAGTATTAAAATGCATACATAAGATTTATCTAGACACTTGACTGTAGATCGTCTCCATGAAGGAACAGACTTAGTCTTCTATCAAGTTGCTTTAAGAGGAAGCAAAGTTGTGGGTATTCCTGAACCCATTTCGTCTAATCGGTACAGTGTATTATTTTGGTAAGTTATTTTTTCCGGTGTGCATAGCGGAAAAGCGATGGCACTAGAGAATGAACATCGTTCCTCCTCGAGAAACTATATTGGTCAACTTTGACTCACTTGTCAGAGCAATTTTCTAATATGTGAAGTTTAATTTACAACTTCCGTATTCTGATACTCTTTAGTCATATATGGCGCTGTTAGCTTTGAAATAAATGGACGTGTTACATCGAAAATGAATTATCAATTTCTATTTATGGCCTTTAGGCATCTATGGTTCAGGTCGGGATAGCGTGTTACGAGTCTCCGTGTTAACCCTGATATACCTATATTAATTCTGTGTGAAGCCATAAATTATTTCTCCGGGTATGGGCGTAGGATCTAGTGGCTTCCCCATGAGGGAATCGTAGGCGGTAAACAGTAGGGAGTAGGTACATATCGCCGTCGGCAAGCTTCCTAACAAGTACAGAAAACCCGGCCAAATGCCTATGCGGCAGACTTAGTGGTAAGTTAGCCACAACGCCGACGTTTTACCAACGCTATCCCCGCCCTTTGCCGAGCAATGGTCGGGAAAGAGACGACGTCGTAGTTGGGCCGGTAACCTTCCCGACCCTATTCTTTTCCAAATGTTAGATGTCATGCCGGCGTCGTTGTCGAGACGACACCGCCTCCTTGCCACCGGCGAAACGACTAAAAATATACCTTGTGGCAAGGCGTAAGGCCAACCCCAACGTCGTAGCTTGGCCGGCTACCTCCCGACCATAAAAAGACGAGTGGGCAAAGCGTAAAGGTGCGGTTTCGTTTGTGCCATGATTGCATGCAATGATCGCAAGCAACTGTTGTACGCGTCACTGCAATGACACGTTGAAGGGAAATCAGTGGAGTCGGGTTGGTTTGTGCATCGGACGCATGATGTCGCATGTAACTGTTGGAACGACTCCTCGGAGACCAGTCAAGCTGCATCAATCGCGTGCGTTGCCGAGTATTGTGCAGTTTACATTCGCGCTTTATTTGAATTTGGAAATATTTTGTGTCAAATATCAACTTAAGCAGAGATGAGGATTGAAAACTACGTCAAGAATTGGACGAAAATGCTATGAAATTGTTGGTAAAAAAAAAAAAACGATAGAAAGAGAGTGCATGCACAGATGTAGTAAGTTTGGTGGTCAATAGATGGAAGCAGAGTACTGCAGCAGCTTGAAGTAACACTATTGTTTTATATTAAGAAAGTTGAGTTTAATTTAAAATGCTACTTCTATTATTATTATAGTTGTTTGCAACCATGTCTAAAATTCTGATACTGTAAGAAATATTGTTTACAGAAAGATCTTAAACTTGTAATGCACGAAAAGTAAATCATATAAATGTAATATAGTACGGCGTCGCGCACGCGTCAAATGCACGAACGAAACTACCTCACTACATGCTTCCGTCGCACACATTGATTGACTGCGGTCATTTCATACGAACATAACCAAAACGAAACTGTACCTTAAGGTCAACCCCCTGTGTCGCAACCCTGCCACCCTCCGGCCTGCCTTTTTCCGAACCCTTGGCAAAGAGATGACCTGACTACTACGAAATGCAGATTGGCCGCCCCCTAGCCTGCCTTAAGCCAGCCCTCAGCAAGGTATGAGGCACGACCTCGATGTCGCAACCACAGTAGGACCCCCACGCCGACCTCTTGATCCCCCTCCCCAACCACACCATCGTGATGTGGGTTCTGCATCAACTGATATCTCCAATACAGAAAGATACAAATATATATAATTCTACATTTAATGAGATATCCGAAACATATGTTCTGAACACTTAACTGGCCATTTTGATCGGGTCAGATATAAAATCACATCTATATTTAAAGTGGGTATCAGTGTGTAAGATGCTCGTTACGGTGTCTAAGGTGCTCGTCATGGTGTGTAAAGAGCTCGTGACGACGTGTATTCTAGGCTAGGTTCTTTCTTTCGCAGCTGCAATGCTTTGTTCAAGCAACGAAATAAGTATGTTAATAATAATCATAATAACTCAGGTATAACTCAATAAATTTCTAATAAATAATAACTCAAGGAATAATACATAAATAAAAAAACTGGTCGCACAAGATGATAAGCGTGAAAACGTGAGTTAGAAATGAAAATGTGGTCCATATGAACGAGACTCGAAGTGGACGATTGAGTTCAACTGTTTGCTTTGGTGCATAGCTAAAACGGGTAACATGGTCAATCGGGTCAAGTTTTTGACCGAGTCAACGCTTGTGACCAGATGACCCAGTCTGACCCGAATTGAACCAGTGGGTGGACCTGATTTGAAGTGGATGATTGAGTCCAACTGATTGTATGGTGCTCGTTACGACGTAAACAGTATTTTAATCCACTTCTTATCCAACCCACGTCTAGAATTGCTAACAATCAGCAATTTCGGTATTAATTCAGCATTTCTTTTGATATTCAAACGACTTTTGTCGACGCATTAAAGAAAGAACCATTTTCTGAAAGAGAGCATAAACTAGAGAAGTTGGCAAGTAGTGGAAAGCCAATCGTGGCAAAGGGCAAACAATGGCTCAGTTACGTACCAGTTGGTTGGAGGCGATTTCTCCTGAAAAAGACAACGTTAGGGCAAAGTATTTATAGGAAAAACAACAATGATACAAGCGGAAACGAAAGATGATATAAATAAGATAATTAATAAGGAAGTAATGAAGGAGTTTTGCTATCCAAGAAAAAGAAGAAAAACAATTGATAATTGTATACAATGGATACGTAATTTCAACGTATACAATACAGCGTATGAATCTCCCAAACAAGGAAATTATGAAGATCATTCATGCTAACTTGGACGATAAGAAATTTGTTGAGAAGTCAAAGTAGGAATTTAAACTGCGATTTAGAACGGGCTCAGAAGGAATGTTAAGGATCCAATATGGCTCATTGGGAGGTAAATGGTGTAATTGATTTGCAATTTCCAAGTTGGGGCACACACAGGACCCGTGTCGGGAGTTTAGATAGCCATTCGAATTGTTCTCATGATTTGCTTCCACTTTTGCCTCTCCGTTTTTCGCGAAACCTCATTCTAACCGAGATATTTCGCTGTTCCGGAAATTCTTTCATGCACTCTATTGACCTCCATGTTACATTTAATTTGTGTGACACGGACAACCTCTGCAGCCAAGATTCTCACAAGTAGTTGAGTTCACTATGCTCTATCGATTGGCACATGTCCCGTTCGAATCCGCGATTAACCATTCGTGCCCTTTACTTGTGAGTTGGTACCGAAATTGCGAATTGCTGGCAATCCTAGACGTGGGTTGCATAAGAAGTGGATTAAAATGCTGTTTACGTCTTAACGTCTACCTTGCAAGCAGTTGAACTCAAAGGTCCACTTCAAATCAGGTCCACCCACTAGTTGAAATCAGGCCAGACCGGGTCATTTGGTCACAAGCGTTAACCCAGTCCAACATTTGACCCTGTTACCCGTTTCAGCTCTGCACCAAAGCAAACAGTTGAACTCGATTATCCACTTCCGAGTCTGGTTCATAATAATAATAATAATAATAAATTTTATTGTCGTTAAGCTATTCACAGCAATGGACAACGTCAAGTTTGTAGCATGAGATACAGATAACAATTTATGACAATTACAATAGCCATTCTAGTTAAAAATATAACAAAATTGATAATACAACAGCAGCAACAAATACAATATTCACTTATATATTTACAGTTATAGGTAGCCTAATTGCTTATATGTATATATTTATAGTATGGTTATATAATTTTACAAACAATGTGTATAATTAAAAAGGAGAATATGTTATATTTCTATGGAACAGTCAAAAAATTCCTCTAATGAGTAAAAGGGTGTTGCAACTAACCAATTTTCTCTTAAATCTATTCAGATGTTCGTTTCTTACTGTTGGAGGCAGCTTATTATACATTTTTATTCCTAATATCTCATAGCTATTTAAAGATTTGGACAGTCTTTGAAATGTTACATTAATATGTTTATTGTTCCTAGTGTTGTAGGAATGTATATCTTTTCTGAGCTGTACGTTTTGTAGATTACTTTTTACCTGTTGGAGTACTGTATAGATGTATAGGTTAACCACTGTCATAATCTTTAGATTGATAAACAGAGGTCTACAGTGGGCTAACCTGTGTGAGTCTGCGATAATTCTGATTACCTTTTTCTGTATTAGAAGGATATTGTTTGCATGACAACTGTTTCCCCAAAATAAGATACCATACTTAATTATACTCTGAAAGAAAGCAAAGTAAGCAGATCTGACATATTCCTGAGGAACATGATTTTTCTATTGTCTTAACAGATATGTTACCCTTGTACATATAGACTACATTTTCAGTTCTAACTCACTTTTTCACGCTTACCATTCTGTGCGACCCTTTTTCTATTTATGTATTTATTCTTGAGTCATTATTAGAGTCGTAACAGAGGAGAAAGTAACAGAGTGGAAACTTTACAGGGACATTGAAAAAACAAATTATAATTTAATTATAAAAAAGAATGGTTTCGTAAGCATTTCTATTCTAGACTTATGTTTTAACAGACATAAAAGCCATTCGTTTAAAGATTTTTATTTTTCTCATAAAAAAAAAACTGTAATTATGTACTTTCCTGTATTTAAGGACACAGGGTTTTCACACTTTTGGTGCAATTAAAACCTTATTATGAGAAAAATATGTAATGTATAAGAATTTTTGGTATTGCGCTGTACATACGCTGTACTTCGTTATTTCGTTTTTACGATATTTCCAGTTTATCGTATCTTGAGTTGCAGGCCATTTAAGCAAAGGGACATCAAATGTACAAGAAATTCGAAAATGGCCCATATATGTAAATATATAATGCTTTAAAGCTACACCGACAAACTTCAAGGCATGATATTACACCAAAAAACAAGTTCCTGTGAACTGGTTGGAAATTCGGTCGCGTTTCGAAGTTACAAGCTGCCGAAAGCCTGGGAAAATGAACCTTAGAGCTTAATATTTGTAACACCGCGAACAACATATATGATACGGCACGGTGCTGTGAAAGATTTGAAACGCACTGTATTTTAAAATGCATATTCTAAAATCGTGCGATCTGTGCACAAGAGATTCCTCAAGGAAAGTAGGGGATTCCCAGAAATTCTCTGAAGTGAAGATAAGTTGAAATGTGCATGAATATCCACCATAAAAAATGATTCGTTTGCACCAAGTTGATATCTCAAGCTTGAACTCTTGATATTTTGAATTTTACTTAATGTGTGTATTTCAATTTTTCTGTATTTAGTATATTAAAAGTTAGATAGGATATCCTTATTTTTTGGTACCGTATACAAAATACATTGAAAACAGAAATGAACATTTTTAATTTGCTACAACTTATATATTGTGTTTTATTTATTTTAACTCTTTCCGTGTGCATGATTCTATTGCCCCAGACAGCAAACAAAATAACAATAATAAATGGAGCAATGTTGTCAACTCAAATAAGACTTTTTTTTTTAATTTGCAGTACGGTTCTTCGTTGCTAAGACAGAGTTGCAACAAACTTGCTATGCTTTAGAAAAACTTGGTACTACTTTTTGTAATTAACTTGAAAGGCAACCCAGCCGCGGCTGCAGATGATAATTGTTTCACATCTGCAAGGGGGTGAAATCGAACACGAGTCTCTAAGTGTTAAAAGTACGATTATCATCATACTTTAGCCAATGACGGGATATTCTGGACATTAACACAGAGAAACCTGGATTATGTGAATTTGATACCATACATTTTTTACACTTACTATAAGTCTTTAGTTTCAGTGCGAAGGCTAAACAAAACGACGAAAGTAACAAATGTTGGACAAGGCAGGCCAAAAAGAACTATGAACCGAACATGTAAGTCATGATGCTGCTGTTACTGCAGTGTCAATACTTCTAGCTACAGCATCTTTCCTGGAACAATCTAAGGGTCAGTTCTACAATCGACCGCTAAACTTCTAGTCAGCGCGAAGTTGAGGCCAACTCTCATTTTGCGTACAATCATTGGCCAAAATCAGAATTGGCCTCAACTTCGCGCTGACTAGAAGTTTACCGGTCGATTGTAGAACTGACTCTAAATAAACTTCTAACCAATCTGTCATAGTTAATTTATGTACGCAATATTAAATGTAAATAAAATTCGCTCAAAACATCTTTAGTATCTAGTTCCTGTTAAACTCCAATTATCATTACTTGCAGAGGCGTTTGCGTGTCTATGTATTATTTTCCTGATATAAATAAAGAAATATTTTTCTATCCTGCGAACTTAAATGAATATATCGCCTATCTAAGAAATTCTTAAGATTTGGCTCTATTGATCGCTGTGTCGACAGTTATTTGGCGTCATGCCACCATCTTTTCGTGTGCGCTGATGGTGGATGTTAAAAGGGGTAACTGCCTCATAAATCCCACCCCTTACTTCACTGGAATGGTCGGATGTGACGCAAATGTCTCTGACTAGTCGAGCATTCTGTGAAACAGCAAAAGAAAGTTGAAGATTTCGCTGGTGGATTTCTTTTTTTTTTTTTTTTTTCAGATCTGGCTGGATGTGTTACATTCCTTGTTAATGGACGTTGGCTTGTCACGGTAATACAGCAAAGTACCGTGCGATAAATTATTTCGAGAAAATAATTAACCATGAGTTCAGTGTGTGTTACGTCTGTGAATACTCGTATAATCGAAGTAAGTAGCGTAACTAGAGGCTTGCAGACCTCTGGAAAATCTCATGATGGTCCCCCTCTTTTGATTTATAAGTGACATGCTTACATATGTCAGTTAATGTCTTAATTATTTTTATAGCTCGCAGATTAGAAATATACAACTGTAAATATAAAGAAAATATTATATAACATTATTTCAGTCTTTCTTGACCCATGGTGCTTCTCAAATGGAATTTACTACTTTAAGAATGGAAAATGAACGCTACACACTACCAGTTTTAACAGCGATGGTCAGAAATAACAATCAAGGCAGTACATACTTCCCAAACACTGGATGAAAAGAAGAAGATTGTTGTTACTTTTCAGAAAAAATACTAATATCATCCTGGGTGAATGTAGGGTGAAATATGCGTATTGTGAAAATATAGTATTCAGGAGATAGTCACTTTTGACCCAAACTTACGTACCAAATCAACCAGGTTAATTTAAGCTGTAATATAATAAGGGGGCAAAGGCGTACATCAGTGATACATCAGTGATACAGCCGGTAGCGCAGTTCTAGGTACTAACCTTTGGATTACTTTGGATTCAGGGAATTTAGTACTTTAACATGGAAATGAAAATACACTGAATCGATTGTGTAACGAACGTCTTTATAGAGCTAATAAATTAACACATTAATACTTGGGCACGAGCTCAAGAATAAATTCACCTAATTTTCCACAGAAAGATTCACAACAACATATCTTACTAAATAATACCATAATCGAGCATCCAATAATGGCTTCCAACCATAGGTGCTGCATCCGATACTGCTCAAAAGTATCTCATACATATACTCGATACTTGGCCCAAAAAGTACCTATTCCAATACTACGATACTAAAAAAAAAGTATCTCGATAAAGATACTGATACAACTCAAAAGTGTCTTGATACTTAGACGATACTTCCTTAATATTTACGTTTTTATGACTTTTTGCAATGACTATTACGGTTTAATGTATGTGAAATTCATTAAGTAAAGCTACCAGGCCCGTAGCCAGTCGAACCTTGCGAAGGGGGGGGGGGGATTTGGTTGAGGCTAGTTGGTATGTCAAACAGATTCCTTTGCGGAACGATTTTAAAAAGTGCGTCGTTTCATAACAAACAGGAGTAAATTATAGATTTCAGCGAATTTGTTGTACCTTTTATCATTAAAAAAAATACTGTTATTTGCCGGTTAGATGCCAACGATTACGTTTATCATCTGTACTCATACGAAAAGTTGTCTTATTTGCGCTTACTTCTATCCACATTTACTCCAGAGAATGTCTGAGAATCCCCTATATCCTTTGGGCCATCCATTGCATAATTTTGGAATATGCAGCTTTGGATAGAACAAGTCTCAAGTCTTTGAGGGTGCCAAGCTGCCTCAGTTGTACTCTTAATTGTATTGGAATTATCAAGCTTTAGAGTTCATTTCCCACATTTTCGGATGTTGTTTTACAACATCATATATATATATATATATATATATATATATATATATATATATATATGGCTGGGAAACTGGGACAGGACCGGGACTGTCGCCCCAAAAGGCTTCTGCCTTTAAGTGAGACGAGACCCCTTAATTCCTCTTGCTAAGGCTTAATGGAACCGACCTTGGTAGGCGCCTAATGTCCAATCCATACGTTCACGTCGTGGGGCCTGTTAGTACCCAAGCAATTGCTTGGCGAACGAACATGGATGGGCTGCTCACCAACCCGCATTAGCTGACAGCGTGGTGAGTCAAATGTCAGCACCCTCCTTTCTTTACA